>OZ023273.1:26526534-26549716 GCA_964007475.1 Hybos culiciformis | reverse complement strand
TTAATTCAGTGAATACAACAGATGCTGTTTTTCCTGTTTGTTGTTTTGTTCGTTTTTTTTTTTTTTTTTTTATTTACTATTAATTTAAAATAAATTATAAAATAGTTTGAAAAATCAAATTTTCTGTTTTAGATGGTTAAAATTTGAAAAGAAAAGCTTATTATAAATTTATTATTTTTATTTTTATGTTTATAAAATATAAAATATAAATCATTTAATTAAAAAATCTTGTACAAAATTTAATTATCGTTAGTAATGATGTTAATGAAAGAATAAAATTAAAAATAAAATTTTAAAGTTCATAATTTCAAATGACTTTATTTACGCCAACATTATTTTGACAGTTTAGTTATTTTGTACACTGAAAAAAAAAAAAAAAAAACTCGGTGGAAAGACAGCTATAAAAGAAGAAGAAAGATTATAACTAAAACGGCCTTATTTGCTGGTTGTATATACCCGTTCAAAATTTGCCCTTATTATTAAATATATACGTATAATAACTCGTCCATGCATAACTATGAATTGTAGCAAAAGATTTTATACTAAAATTATAGTTTTATTGCCAGGGAAGAATAAATTAAAAAAAATATTTTTTTATACTTAATGAGTTTCTAGAATTTTTATAATAATAATCATTGAAAAGATATATTAAAGAATCAAAGCACTAATTATTTACTCCTTGATATGACAAATAGCTAAATTTGCTAATGTCATCTAGTTCGATTTGACTTGCTACACATAACAAAGGATACACGCAGAAAATATACAGTTACCTCAACTATCTCTTTTTTCAGTGTACATAATAATAATGTACGGACGGAAACTGGAAAATATAATTAGGTTTTACTTTTTTTCCTTTTGAGAAATTGTGTAAATTTTAATTGATATTCACCTACTGTTCGTATTGCCTAAATTGTCGTTGTACTTAACAACTAATATAAAAGTTGTCTTATAAAAATACATTTTCATTTTCATCAGACTAAGCACAGTAATAAAAAATGCAAAATTTTAATTTGGAAGGGGAATAGAAAAACGTTGAAAATCTTAACTTCCTTTCTTCATTTTTAGTTAATTGCAATTTTTTTTATGGATTAATTAGCTTTTCAAATTTTGTTTTATTGAATTCTAGTCCATCCCGGTGCGAACTTAGTTTTTATTAATAGTAATTACGAATACGAATTTCGCATTAGAAATGTTAGAAAATTGTGTAAAAAAGTGGAAAAAGTTGTCCAGCTTCGAAATTACCGGCCAAATGTCATGATAAAACTCTCTCAAACCATCTACGGAAAATAACCTTTCCAATGGAACTGGTTTCGTCGAAATCGGCTAATTGGTTCAAAAGTTTAAAGGTTAATACACAAACAGAGTTTCATTTTTATGTATACACAGTGCTCGAAGTGAGGCGGGATGGGGTGGGATGCCATCCCGGTACTTCTAAATAATTCTAAACTCATCCCACCACTTCTTAGGATGGAAAAATGCATCCCGGAACATAATATTTTTAAATTTTAATAATTTTTTTAATGAATGAGACTTTTAAAATTCAAATAGTACATAGTAGATATTTTGGTTACTAATTGGCCATGTAGTTATTTTTTTTGTAACACTTTTCGCAGCTATTCGTAAATTTCAATTTTTATCCGATCAAATTTTGAATATTCTCTATCTTTAGTTAACTTCCAAATTTTGTTTAATTTTTTTTTTTTTAAATGGGTTAAATTTAATTTTTTAATAAAAAAAAAAGAAAAATTGAAGAACAGGAGGAGTCATAAAGGCGGAGGTAGAAGAACATTTGAATGAATGTACTTAGCACATAAGCCAAGATAGCACGTTACAGGAGCCCAATACTTTAAAGTTCCTAGATTACCAGGCAGAAACACAATAGTGTGAAAAGTTAGAAACATATAAATATAACAGTTAAAGAAAGTGGAGTAGGATATTCTATTTGTAGTTCATTAAATGATTTAGGAACAACAAAGAAGAAACGCAAGGGTTGAAGGTGGTAAAGTTAAATTAAAGTTGTTTGGATGAGTCATTTTTCTACTAAAAAAGAACAAAGCGGTAGAAACCCCACGAGCCTCAACCTGCTCTTAAATTTTTTCTAACCATCCCACCACTTTTAGCCTGCCACTTCGACCACTGTGTATACATTAACATGCATAATATAGATTTCTCGATAAGTGATAGACAACGAGTCAGTCTAAGTAAAAAAAAAATTATTGGCGAAGTAAATTGCTCATAATAAAAATATAACAAAAAAATTTTAATTTACTTCTTATACTATTGTACTTTTAGACTAGTGACATAAACTTTAATAATTTTTTGAGCTATAAATAAAATAGTATTGAAAAAAAAAAACTTTATTTAAAGATAAAAAACAAGAAATTTAATAAATATTTTCTTTCACAAGAAGTTTTGTGTAATAGAGATAGTAATAATCAAAAAATTAATAAAGACAGAAACGTAAAAGAACAAAAAACAAAATAAACGAAATATTTTATAACAATGATTTTTTTAAAAGTAAATTTAAAGTTTTTAAAGGAAAATCATTTTATAATAAAGTTTTTCTTTTGTTTAACTATAATAAATCAAGTTATGAAGAATACAGAAGTATTTGCTGGCAATAGTAGTACCATCAACATAAATGCGATAAATTTTAAGAATATCAATAACAATAATAACAAACTGAAAATAAACAATAATAACAAACTAAATAATAATAATAATAATGATAATAATAATAAAAAAGAAAACATTGTTATACCATCTGTTTTTGATGAACAAAAGGATACTAATGTCGAATGCAATTTTAATAAAAACTTTAATAACATTACAAACATAAGTTATTTAAAATATAAAAACTGTCAAATTTATGATAATATGAAAGTAAAATCTTCTACTGTCACTGTTTTTAATGATAATTTCAATAAAATAGAAAAGAAATTATTATCAAGAAAAAGAAGATATGTTGCTTTTCCTGAGGGTTCGTCATTTTCTGTAAGAATAATTAATTTTTTTTTCTTCATTCTATCATTTTGTTTAATATAAGCATAGCTTTAATTGTTCATTATTAATTCTTTGTCGCAGCTGCACAACGCCGTACCGGGTTCAGCATTATAAACAGAAAAAAAATTATTTGTTTTAATTGGCTGCACGGATTGCAAATTTATTATTTCTACAAGGGTCTATTACTACAACTTTTTGCATTATTCAATAAATGTTGCATTAAAAATATTGTTTTCTGCTAAATATTGATCGCCAAATTTTCAGAAGGGCTGCTATTGTTGTAGCATTACGAATTGTAAATTAAGTAAATGAAAGAATTAATCCCACAAAACAATTGAAAAATCTTCATCTGGCCCAGTTGATGAAAGTCTTGCCGACGCTTGATTTAAAGCGTTCATTCCATCTTTTTACGTGCGAGATATACTAGCTTAATAATACAGCCTGCCTAATCTTTCTTTTGAATGCGTTTGTAAATATTCGTGTAATGTGCTATTAAAGGAATATACCGTTTTATGAAAACCCCACGATTTTAATTTTTAGTTAAATACATATATACATCTCAACAAATTTTCTAACATAAAAATAATATTTTCTTGTATTCGCAAATTAAACTGAGTTTAATTGCTTCCTTTTTAGTTCATATTTAAATAATAAAATTGTGTAACTTAAAATCTTGTTTTATTTATTTTTTTTTAATCTTGCAGAAAATATTTATGTGAAATTCTATGTAGGGCAGAAAAAAAATATTCGTTTTTTAGCGTCACTTAAATATTTATAATATTCTTTTATTCTATTAGAAGACATTATTGACAATTTTTATTCCATATAATTTAAAAATTTTTAATTCACAGATGGCTGAAAGTTATATTGTAATTATTTATAAGTTAGTTTAAAACTTTATTCATATGTAAATTAATTCAATATAATAAAATAATCAATAAATTCATAGCAATAATAAATGATATATACTGAGGAAACGTTTGTAGATTTCCCATATTTAATATTAATGTCGTTTTTCAGGTTTCCGATGCTCCTGTAACTTTCTGCAATTGTTTCTCATTTTATCTTTTACATAATTTAAAGAAAATCGCTACTTTAATAAAAAGCGGCAATCAAAATCATACTGCTAGCCAGAATGTCTCAACTACTCCCCGAAATGCCACCACCGGCATTCATCACTGAAAATAAACGGCATTATCACTGAAAATAAAAAATCTTAGAAGTTCTTAAACTTGTAGAAAATAGTTATTGAACTCTGTTTTCATTTTCTTACTCTTATTTTTTAATTTTAAAAAAGGTTGCTGTTTGTGCAACAGTCGGTGTAATTGGAAGCATTTTTCCATCTTATTTAGCATATGGTTTAAATTGGGGTGTTTCATATGATTTACCAAATAAAACTTGGGTTACTCAACACGTCAATGGACTCAAGAATTTTCCACTTTCTTCTAATAGAAGACGATATCAGCGTAGTATTTTTAATGCCATTGAAGTAGCAGTTGATAGGTATTTAACATTAAGTAATTTCTTTAGTGATACTACAATTTTGAATATAGTATTATAATATTATGTAAGAAACTTATATTGTTCATAGCTTGTATATTGTAGTAGTTCATTGAAATAGGTTGGATTGGGGAGACTGGATATAATAAAAACGAGACAATGGTAAACATGGATTTTAAGCTACTCCTAATAAAAAATAAATAAATTTATTTTAAAACGTCTTCTGATAAAATACAAATGTCAAAAAAAAAATTGGGTGATGTTTGTGGTGGATTATCAATAAAGTGTTTTTTAGAGTCCTAAGTAAGAATTTGTTTTATATTTTTTCTTCTTTTTTAAGTTGATACCTTTTTTGAACGTAAAAGTTGGAACGAAATTCTGTACATTAAAATTATGTATGTCACAATTCTGTACATCAAAATTTTGTATTTTTAAAATTCTGTATTTCCAAAATTCTATATTTCTGTTTTCTTTATTCTAAATTTTTAAATGTTTTTGTGTCTTAATTATAATTTATTTTATGAATAATGTGAAAATTTCTTTAACGAAATCCAATAAAAATATAGGAAAAGACAAATTATGTGTTGTTGGTTTTTTTTAATCAGAGCGTAAGACAAAAGAAACTCTTAACTGGGTTAAAACAAACAAAAAAGGTTAAATTGTAAATAAAATATTTTTAAAATCGATTTTAAACATCTAAATATAGGTACTAGTTTTAAGGCAAAAAGCCTAATTTTGATTTAAAATTTGACACATAGTAAATTAATAGCATTTAAAAAAGTTATGGTCCAAAAGATGAATAGTGTTTATCATATCCCTGGTCTCCCCTTATATAGTGATTGTTTATATAAAATAAAAGATGGGAAAATTAAATACTTAAGATTATATGGCGTAAGATAGACAAATTGCTATCGATAAATTAAACACAAATAAAAAAATAAATAATTTTTCATAAAGTTACTTTATTTTTAGCATGGGTTATAACGGCAGAAAGTGCATCCTTCGGGCATTATGTGAAGGACCTAGATATTTGCGAAAGGGAAAAAATATGATTGAACAGATTTTAAAAACAATCTTCAGGTAAAAATGGTTTTCAGTATGTTGTATTTTAAAAATTAATATAAATTTTGTTCATTTAGTTTTCCAAGCTCAATAATTTCTAACTATGAACATAGTGATATTAATGAATATCATAAAGCTTATCGAAGAAGTGTGACAATGGACCAATGCAGTGAATTATATGAATGCGGATTTTCGTTAATTGACTTAGCTATGGGAAAATATTCAACTGATCTCGCTGGAATTAGTGTTGGTTAAAAAAAATATTTTATATAAACAATTGAATATATTACTTATGTCTATTTAGAACCAAAAATGAAAATATACATTCTTCTTGAAAAAATTTACATTTTGTTTATAATTATTTAATTTTATTTCTTCAACACATTAGAATTAGAATTTTTATTTTGTTGTAATATATTTTCACAATATTTTTTTTGTGTGTAAACCCAAAAGAAAATATTTGGAAAATAGTATACTGACACATTGACACAAAAACAACTGAAACCTAACATTGTCATTTTCGAAGATAAAACAGGTTCGGAATGGTATTTCTTCCCAAATTATTTAGTAATCTCGACTATCAGTCACGGAAAATAAACAAGAAAAAAAAGTTGCAAATGTTTTTCCCGATTATTTTTGATTCAAAAAACGTACTTTAAAAAAAATGTTTGTATTTTTTTTATCGAAAGAAATATTTGTTGCAGTTTTATTAAATACCATACATTTTTTACATTCTTTATTGCTAGGTTTTGACTGGATGTCTCCTGCGAACAAGAACGAAATGGTGCTGAACTAAGTTAAATAAATAAATTAAACAAAAACTTTTTTTTAACACAATATTATTTATTTTTAAAAATAATTACATTTACAAGTAAGTATGTATGTGCATAAGATTAACCAATCTATAAGATTTGAGTTTGTGTTTGTGTTATTAATTTTCTGAATTCGATTCAATAATCAGAAAATGTTTTAATATGAGTAAAGTGATGGATATTGCTAAATGTTACCGTCTCATATTTTCTTTTAGTTTTTTTTTTTAGTTAGAAGAACTTTTTATACATTTTATTTGTGTCCTTATTTTTAAGTAATGCATGTATTCCTTATTTTTTGATAGTTAAAAGAAGTTTTTATATATATTTGTGTTCTTTCTTTTTGAGCTTTTTAATACTACAGTAATGCAAAACTGGTTTTGCACTCAGCATTATACCGAAAATTACCTTTATGGTAAGTTTTTGTATTTAACATGAATGTAATGTTGACCAAGAAATATGGGAATAGGAGGTTTTTGTACTAACTGTCATCTACCTTAACATTAGCATTATTCCATTTAATTAAAAAATTTTTTTTTCATCAAACTCCTTTCAGACTTAACATCAGGGTAAAAAAATTATAAGCCACTTTTATAATCTGAAAATGTAAGTTAATAAAATTGTAATTAATTGTATAGACCTGAATAATAGATATGTTGTTCATTTTATTTTTGTACTATGCAGAGTGCTCGAAATGGCAGGTTAAAAGAGGTGGGAGCGTAAAGAAAAATATTAGCGTAAGTAATGAAATAGAATTCATTTATTTATAAAGTAACACGGTGTAAAGTAATCACAAAAAAAAGATAAAACCATTAAGTTATTTTAAGCAATCGAATTTCTAAACAATTCATATCTACTTTGCAGTACGGATTCTATAAAACTTATAATTTTTACAATAGTTTCCATAAGTGTTCCATAACTCGATATTGATTGGATATTCTTGTTGGTTGGCCTACCACTTTTAGAAATATTTAACTTGATGTTGTTCTTATTTACAAAGTGTCTCGAATATCTGAGATGATAATGTTCGTAATGCTAAATGAGTTTTCGCATTCTGCAGTGGATTTTATTATTTTAACTATGGAAGTATTTTTATTTAAGTGACAATTAACTTAAACTATGTTCTGTGATGCATTTTTTTCCCTTAATAAGTGTTCTGATGACATTCCGCTCCATTCCGCCCCATTCCGCCTCACTTCGAGCACTGACCATGATTTAATAACGAAGAAGTGTACCAGAACTTAACCAACTATTAGCTCATATAAAAACTTACATTAGCAAAATTTTCAATGGATAGGTTTATTAAATTTCCAGTTGACGTTATAAATTTTTCTTTATTCCAATCATTTAAGGCAATCAAAACTAACTTCTTGATTTCCTTTGATCTGCTATACCAATTCGTATTGTACAAATTTTCGGAAAATTTTATTCTCTATATAAAAGGAGTAAAAAACATTAAATTCAAAATATATGATCTTAAATAAAACAACACAAACACTTAATTTAAGTGAGACAAATTGAAAAATTAACACAAATTCCAGTCCGAGGTGGGAATCGAACCCACGACCGTACATGCCATAGGAAAAAGGCAATACCACTACACCATGACGGCTGACAAAAGATTGAATTATTGAAATAAAATTAAAAACGGTACTTTTTTCTCGTTTGTTGTTTATCAAATGAAATCATTAAAAAGTTTAACTTTGACCTTTATTAATAAAATTATGATGAATATAAGATCCAAATCTTTGTAAATTCAACAAATATTATATATGTTTTGAAGTTTCATTGAAAATAAATATGAAACTATTTTTATCCAATATAGATAATCTTTCGAAATATGCAGAGTTCCGATTGTGAATAAATTTACCTGTTCAGATATTGCTTGCCCTGTGAAATTAAAAACTGCACAACGTAATGTAAGTACAATAAAAGCCATTATCATCGTATCCTTATCACTATTTTTTGTTGCTATACTAAATAGAGATAAACCCAAAGAGTAACAATTCATAATCATTTCAAGTAAAATTGAGCTACCAAAAACATATGATATTTTTGTTGTCAAGCTTTAAATAATAAATATTAATATAAATAGATTATTAATTTAAAAAGTTCACAAAAAGGATATAAACAATAATTATCAACAAAAGAATTATACCGTATTTAGAAATATTTTTCAACCCACCAAGTATGTCAGTGTCAACAGTTTAAACTTTTTTTTTCGATAGAACTCTCAAACAAATTATTTTTATCGAAAGAACCGAAAAAATAAATATTTTTAAACTCCGCACTAAGTAGAAATTTATTTAATTTTTTTTAAATCCTGTCCAGTTTTTTTGATTTCGAAACTGAATTCATTACTCTTATTTTTAACCTTTTTTTTTTTAATTTAGTATGTTTTCCTAGACTAAATTAAAAATAAATGAGAATGTCGAGATATATTTTATATGAGTTGTTATAACTAACACGTATATATTTTTGTATAATACAGTCAAGACTATTTCAGTCAGATTTGATGGCAAACCCGAATAATCTATCCGCTGTTCCTATTTTTGTCCAGTTGAGTTAAATATAATAAAATTTTAAAAGTTAAACATGACTGCGAAGATAGAATGGAAAATGTTTTGTTTCAAAAATAAACGCTTATATTGATATAAAATTGAGAATACAGCGCAAGCATTTAAAAAATAAGAACTTCTATCTACTAAACCTAATATTTTTATTGTTCCATTCAAATTATGTTGGTATTATCAATATGATATATCTTACCCAAAAACTTTTGTAGCACAAAATAAAATGTTCTTTATTTTCCTGAGAAATTTGATATCATTGTAGTCTTCCCCAGAAATTTTTAATAATCTGTCATTTAACTCCGAGTGCAATTTGTAACACATTACTAAACACATGAAAAATATCTACAAAATTTTAATAGTTAAACGGGATTTTAATAGCAGTAATTTTTAGTGTCTTAATTGGGAGGGAAGAGTTCAAAATGTTAATTATTTTTGAAAAATTAACCCGAATGAACCATATTGTTGAAATCACTGCAAATCATTTAAAAATAAAAAAAAAACATTTTTTTTTTAATCTTAGAATTTTAAATGATTGGTCATAATTTTGAAGTTATTTTTTCCAATTAACGAGTAATAATATTCAGCAAAGGAATAAGCCCGAATCCGCGGATGCATTAAAAATCTTTAAAGAAATTTTTTTTTTCTAATCAACTAACCGTATCAAAAATTGGTGCAGCAAAAAACAGAATGAATAATCCAATTAACTGAAAGAACCATAAAAATTCAAAGTAGGGTGATGCCATCGACCCCAATTTAATGTCAAATGGTAACTGTCTAATACCTTTGTTGAAATAATTGCTGGAATGTTTCAACCCAAATAGTAATCCACAAGTGCAAAGGGAAATAGTAAATAATTTAAGCATTTTCAGAAAAATTCGTTTCTCATTGTCAATTTGTAGCTTCGGCGAAAAATAACTATACATTTCTTCAATATCATCAATTAATTCTTTTATAATATTTTCAGAATTTATAAGAAAGATAAACTTGTATGAAAATAATAGTGATGCGTAAATCATAGTTATATTACGAAGCCATGCAACAAATTCAAATGAATTTTGAATTGCTTCCATCAAGGAAAAAACAGCATTGGTACTCATGACCAAAAATATCTGAAATAACAATGTGTGGATATTTATAATTTATCATGTTGTTTTAAAAAAAAATTGTTTATATAATAAACCCCGAAATTTCGTTAATGAATGCATCAAAGATCTTATGACTTGGATGGAAACCTGATGCAGAAAATTAAAGCACAAAAGTCATACCCAGACCAAAATGGAAAACAGAAATACCGTAGTTAGTTCTAAATAAAATAGTTTCAAGAATTTTTGTTTTTTAAATCTCTTAAATAACCTTTTAGGTACACTTTTTTTATCTGATAGCGGATTTTGATGAAAATTTTGTAAATCGACTATTAAAAAAATTTTTAAAATGGGCTCAAAATTCCATTTACCTATGGTTTACTGTTGTATTTTTTAATTAACACTTTTTCCGTTAAGAAACTTTTTTGTTACAAAATTCGGAATTCTTAAATTAAAATTTGACAAATGCAAATACATGCAGAAAGGAAAATAATGCAATAAAAACAATAAAATTTTTTGATTCAAAAAGGTCTTGTAATAACTTGAACCCCATATATACAGCGAAATATTTTATATATAATAAGCCAAATTCATCCCTATTTAAAACCAATATAATGATCTTAAAAAGATCAGAATTTTCTATTTTGTATATTTCTCAGCCTCTTGAATTCGACAACTAAATGAAGTTTTTTTTCCAAAGTTTTTTTAGGAATTACATTTTCATATAATCTGCTTTATTCTCAAGCAACAAACTGCAATTATTATCCTTTTTTTAGTCTTTGATACGATGACATTATACAACTAAAAGATATAAAAAAAAATATAAAACTTAATCGATAAAGTGTAGAACTACAAATTTATGAACTAAAATGGTAATCACCGTGAAATGCAATATTGTTGCCTTTTTCTCATTTTGCCAAATTTTTAAATATGATAAATATTCTTTTATAAATTGAAAAAATATCATTTTATTTATTTCTCAATTGTAAAATACCTAAAGAAGCCTTAAATGAAACTAATAGATAATCGTGTAAAACTAGTATTTCGAAAATAAAAATCAATTAATTAAGACATATACCTTCCCAACATTTGTAATTTACAAATCGTCCCATCAATGCTTATTTGTCGTAACTGACTTTTTTGAGATTTTGATATTATTGGGTCATATATACTAAAAATTTTAAATCTTTTTTTTGCGCGTATCCAGATGACGATACCTACCTCCAATCCCGAGATATTCAGTATCGACTTTATCGTAAACGCAAAATTTGGGAAAAAAATCGTGCTTATTTGTCTTACCTGATAAACTAATATTTTTTTATATGAGAAATTTTAGTTTTTTATTAAATTACACTTCAGACACTTTTAATTCCTGTTTGTCGTATTAAATACTTGATTTTATTTTTTTCTTCTATTTGAAAACTAATTTCTTATTTGTCGTATGTTTAAAAAAAATATAAAATTAGACGTATCTTGTCATGAACAATTGGCTGCTTATTTGTCGTTCACAATACTGTAGTGTTTCATATAAGGCAAGTTTGTTAAGTCTTATTTGATTTCTGATTTGTCGTACTCTATACAGATTTTTAATAACTTAGACAACTTGTAGGTCTTGATTTCTAAAGGAGACGTAGTTGCAATCTATACATTTGCAATGCAAAAAATAAACAAAACTTCAAAATGAAGTAAGTAAATAAAATTTACTTAACACGGAAGTGTGTAAATAAAATTGACTTAAGTAAATAATTACATGTGTATTGACGCATGTAATATACCATTTACTGACCTAAATTCTACGGTAGTAAATATAACTTACAATTTAAAATTTACTATCAAAATGTAAGAGGACTTCGAACAAAAACTTCTAAAATTTTTCTTAACTCAGCCATTCTAAATTTTGATATTTACCTTTTGACAGAGACTTGGTTGTCCTATAGCAGGGATGCCCAACCAGGCGATCGCGATCTACCAGTCGATCTCGACACGAATTTGGGTCGATCTTATACTACAGACTAAAAATGTTAAAAAAAAAAATTTTGTGAACCCAAAATTTTTTAAATAATTGCTAATAAGTGAACAGACTCTTAGGTAACTTATTTTAAATTTTATTTTACTTGCCTATTTTAAGTATGAGAAAACTTCAAAATTACTGAATTCTAGCGATTTATTATAACTAAAATATTCAAACAAATTTGAGTCATTGTTTGAATGTTTTAGTTTCGATTTAGAATTCACGTGACCAACTACTTATTATTTTGGTAATTATATTATTTAAATTTTGAATTACTTGTTTTATTATTTCTGTACAAAGTTTTTTTTAACTTTTCCCAGCCCTAATCGTGAGCGTTGCAAAGAAAACTAAAATCTACCATTATCACGATTTTTATTTAATTTTAAATAAAGTTATATTTTTTAATTGATAAATTTTTTAATTGATAATTTACATTTGTTTTGACTTGTTTTGTGTCAATTTTTTCGTATTTTAAATTGAAATGAAATAAACTCAAGTTATACCGATCAAATTTTTTTGTATATGGGTAGATCTCGATGTAGTTGGATTAAAAAAAGTCGAACTTTAGTACAAAAAGGATAGGCAGGCCTGTCCTATAGTATCAACAACCTTGAGTTATTTAATCAAGAATTTATCGTTTTTAAAGGGAATAGATATAACGATGACTCTTTACCACCCAATACAATTCCAAAAGGTGTATTAATCGTTATAAGAAACACTTTTAATGTATCCCAAATTTCTATCCCTAACACAGAGCACTTGGAAACTATTTGTGTGAAGGTTGAGTTATTAGATAAAAATATCTATACAATGTTCTGCTACATTCCACCTAACACAAATAGTGGTATTTATGACAATGTCCTTAAGGCAATAGATTTCATTTCCAACATCCTTGAACCCTTAGATGAATTTATAATTGCGGGTAATTATAATCTTACTAGTATTGATTGGAAACACAATGACGGTGAATTCTTTCTGATTCCCGTAAATCCTTCAGGTGAATCTATTTGTTCTTTTCTTGACGCGTTTGCGTTATCGGACTTCAACAAATATCTGCTGTAAGAAATTCTCTCTCAAGACAACTCTCTCTCAACAAAAACTTGATTTTAGGTGTCGTATTTATTACACTTTGTATAGAAATTAGATAAAAACCTCTTTATTTCTTAAATGTCGTAACAGCACTTTTTTGTCAGATACGACAACGATCGAAACGTTTTAGTGCAGATACGACAATTTACAAAAATTCGAAGCTTAATAACTCAAAAACTATTAACGTTGAAAGAAAGTGCTTTCACGAGAAAAAAGTTATCCCGTCGTAGAAACGAATGTTGTTTTGAAATTGTTGATAAAACTAACAGATCGGCTATAATCAGCTTTTGAACTTTAAACTCGATTATCTCAAAACTAGGTTTATGTTAGTTGCGACAAATAAGCATTGATGGGACGAAATGGAATAAAGAAGTAAATAATTATTTTTTTTAAATAATTAAATTCAATCGTAATGCATTTTGCATAAAAGCTCAAAATGTGATAACTTTTTCTGAATAATGTTATTGTTACATCATTCCATTAAAAATTAGGTTTTGATTAGATTATGGGACCTCTGATGTAATCTTCTAAAAAACTATAGAGATACTATAATTAATTGTAAATTTATAGGTTCTGATAATTTAATATTCACGGATATTGCAAAAATCAATTTATTTTTAGTAATTTTGCTGAATCTTTTATGAATTCCAAGAAATTTAAGGAAGAAAACTGACTTTAACTATGACGGGCAATGACGGCATGTGCGTTTGATCCATTATTTATTTTTTAACTTTCTATCGGCTATTCGTGGACATTAAAAATTCGCATAATCTGCTTTTTTGTACCCTTTTAATTTAAAACCGCAAAGTCTGCAAACTGACGTCACGATAAGGGCTCAGAGATATACCTACTATTCTATACTAAATATTATTTTTTAATTTTGCAAAACTCAATTGATCTGTTGATTGCATTGAAAAATATTTTACAACATTTAGTCACATGCGCGTTGCTTGTAATAGAATTTGTTATCCGAGAGCAGCCGTGTATATTTATTTCCAAAAATTACTTCAATACAATGTAAAGTATTTCTGTATTTTTTTTTTGCAAACTGAATTTTTCAGTAAAAAGAACTAAAATAGCATGAAAATAAATTAATAGAAAAATGATAGTTCTGAAAAGAACTCTTTTCAATGTTTTTTCTGATGTTGTTGTGAGGACTCAAGCCGCGGTAATAATGAAATATGAATTAACCCATACTAAGGGATTAAATTTATCCTACTTAAATAATCGAATAATAATGGATGCAGAAGTTTGAAAATTTTTAATGGTCTCCGAATTCATCCTGAGTCATTATTCTTAATGGCTATTTTTGTTGTTCAGTAATATTTCCATAAATTTATTCTTTTTCTCCTAACGATTTATTTATTTATTTTTTTTTTTCAGCTCCATTTTATTTTCGAACTTTTGCTTGGTAAATACCAAACGAAAAAACTTATTTTCAAAGTTTAGTACTTTATTTTTAAAGCGTTAAGTTCGATACAAAATTTTTATAAATTCTAGCGTTCCTTACTAAAACCTTTTTTTTGTTCTTGAATTTGAATGATAGGGTTTTTCATAGTTATTTTTTTTAATACCTGAAACTCGGCAGACACTCGAAGACGCTTGAATAAATTTTTGGATACAAGTTCATTATAATTTATTGATAAAAAAAAAATTAAAACCAAAAAAAAATTAAATTAGATCAAAATAAAAAATTAATATATATACATTCAACTTCTAAAATGAACTTAGTTTCAATAATAAGTTTACAAAAGTGAAAATAAACTTAGATAAAAAAAAAAACAAAATTCATGGATCTATCTCCTTTTTTTTTTTGATTTTGTTGCTCTTAGAATTTAATTACATTTATTTATTTTGGAATCTTAAATCATTGGACTAAATTCAATTTAGAAGTTATTTCGAGTGTAAGTTCATTTCGTCTGGGTATAAATTCATTTTCTCGGATAATGG
Organism: Hybos culiciformis; assembly: GCA_964007475.1. NCBI lineage: Eukaryota > Metazoa > Arthropoda > Insecta > Diptera > Hybotidae > Hybos > Hybos culiciformis. Next base: position 26,534,634 of record OZ023273.1, on the reverse strand, counting down.
TTTATTTTTAAATTTTTTGGTATGCGTTCAGTATTTTTTCAGATGTATGTTGATTGGAACTAAGTTCATTGGGCTCCACTCCATGAAGCATATTAGTTGTAACAGCTAACAGCTTGGAAATAATGGAATATTATAAGTCAGTGATTCAAATATCAGTTGCAAGATTTGAATTAAAAAAACAAATTAGCGATTTGTGTTTTAAATAAAATTGTGTTAATAATACTAATAAATCTCTTCACGAAATAAAATAATAATATTTAAATTTAATTGGTTAACAAATCGTTTCACGAATAAATCTATAAATGGAATAACAAAAAAAATTTTAACTAAATTTTGATCATAAACAGTAAACACCTGTTATTGAATAAAGTATGTATTTTATTATTATTATTATATTGAGCAAGCCGTAAAATTTAGATTAGTTTTTTAATAATGCATTTTGCATAAATTTCAAATTCAAACAAAACCTATAGATCTAGAAGATTGAAGTTAATTGTATTAACAATCGTGAATAATTTATTAAATTTTTTTTCGAGAATCATTAAATATATATTAAGGTGAATACACTTTCTATTTTATCGCTTAATTTTTTGAATTTCTTGTTTTTGAAAAATTTTTAATCATTTTATTAATTTTTTTGAAGGTATTAAGATCTTTCCTTTATTCAATTATTTTTATTTTAATATGAATAAATTAATAGTTACAAATATACTTTTTGCTCTTGTAAGCTATAAAGCAAATAGTTTGAGTACAATGGAAACAGAATCATCTGATTTTTCAAATTCATCTTTATCAAGGAAAAGGCGATATGTTGCTTTTCCTGAGGGAGCCTCAATATCGGTAGGTAATCAATAGTAACTTCTTTTTTCTATATATGAAAATAATTTAAATAATAAGATACACTACTTATAATTTCCATTGAATAGCAGCGTACGATTTTCCTACATCTAATAATTTCTGCCTTTCATCCATGGCCAATGCTACTGTCCAAGTAAAGTCGATAGTACATATGCTATTTTGAGGTTGTATTTACTTTCGAAAATATCTTTATTTTCAATATACGTTTGTGGTTATTTTTTATGTTATTTTTTCCTCATTATAACTTATTTCTAGCGAAATTTTCTTTCGGTAACCAAAAACAAGGTGATTTTGTTGCTTGGGTGACTAATATTTATTACTGAACAATTTTTTCAATGCAATTTACATCGTTTATATATTTTTCCAACATTACTAATTTTTAGAAACTATTTTAAAGGTTGTTGGCAGTTTACATGAGGCATTTGAAAATTTTAAATCTGGTCATTTATCATTAGGACTAGCAATTGGTTGTGCATATGATTTACCAAATAAAACGTGGGCCCTTGCTCATGCTCATGGTTTTAAGAATATTCCAAATAACGAAAATGCTGTCAAAAGCAGATCTCGTAGAAGTTTGTATAAAAAAATCGAGATAATAATTGACAAGTACGTTTTGAAAATTTATTTAAATTATATCATCTAATTCCAGTTTTTTTAGTCTCGGCCGAAGTGGAAAAGCCTGCATGTTGCGGGCACTGTGTGAGACTTCAAATTACTTCAAACAAGAGAAAAATAATATGATTGTTGAATTAGTTAAAACTGTTTTTGAATTTCCTATAGAATGGATTATGGGATACGATGAATTGGAAATGTTCGAATATGAAAAGGCATATCGGCGGGGAAAACGTAAAAAGAATTGTTTTAAATTTTATAATGAATGCGATTTTTCTTTGCTCCATGCAATATTTGGTTGGTATTCACTTGAAGATTTTCAATTAATAAAATTGTAGAGTTCATAAAAATTTTGAAATAAGTTTGCATGTATCTCAATTGTTAATTAAGCATAAAAAGATTTTAAACCACTTGCTGCCAATTAAATTTAAATAAATTTAAAATATATTTTATAGATACTATATTACATAAATCTAGGTAAATGTGTTTGAAATTACAATTTTTAGAGAATGGACATAATAACAAAAATTTTTTTTATTTTTTGTCAAATAGTAATGATTAATTTATTATTGGAGACAAACATACCAAATATATTCATAGTTTCTATAATTTAATATTTTTTATATTTATTTTAGTAAATTTTATGGATTTTTAATTGTTATATATAAAAACAATAACCCAGCATTATAATATGTAATTATTTAAAATGTGTTGGTTTCATCTAAAAGTTCTTTTATAAATAAACTTTTTTTTTTGTGAATATTACATTATGTCCTAAACATAATATATTAGTAAAAATGTAGCAAAATTTTTTGAATTTTATTATGATGATAATTGAAATAAATTTTACAGAATACTAAATATTTAAATTTATAAACTGAAAAAAAAAAAACGAAAACTGAAATGAAATTAAATTTTATTTTTTTCACATATAAAATGGTACAGAATTTTTTGGTGTTGGTATTTTCGGTTCAACTGAATATTTACCAAAACCTAATTCAATTAATGAAAAACTACATCCTGGATAATAAATGGCACAATTTTGGTCCGTAAAAAAATTATCTGATGCTTTTTGTCTCAAATGTTTTCCATGTTGGAATGCATTGCGATATCTGTTGTGGTCTTGATCCAAATGTTCATCATTCAAAAAAAAAAATTTATCTGGAAAACTTTTATAATCATTAGGTTTTTATATAGAAGTGTATGAAAAACAGAATTATGCAAATTAAAATTAAAGTACTTATATAGTAGAAGAAAAGATAAATAAATAAAAAATTAACAGAAAAAAAATAATAAACCTTTCGTTTCAAAATACTGTATTTAGGAGTGTGGGCATGCTTCGACCTTTTTTGTTTTCATTCATAATACATAAAGAAATGCTTTGTATGACATTTAAAAATAAAGAATATAACCTGTCTCCTAGCATAGCAATCACATTTAAATAAAATTTTTAATTGAACTCAACTCAATCACACACAATTTAAATTAACTAATAACAACAATTAATAAGCAATTATAATTTTTTTTAAAGGTAAGCATCAGTTTTAATGCTCGTGTATTTCTTAACCTAATATACTGAAAGAATAAATAGCCAACACTCTGAAAAATTTCGCTTACTTAATCTACATTTTGATTCATCATTCCCTTTTCGGAATATGAAAAAGATCCGGTTTACTCAACAAGTCCATTTTAAATAGTAAATTATTACAAAACGACATAAAGCACAAGCAATACATTTTATATACCTATATATATTTTATCTACTTATTAGAATCCCACGCCGAATAGGTACACAATACACATACATTATGTGTATATGGATAATTATAGCATATGTACTATCGAATGTCTACTGTGAATTCATTTTTTTAAAATAAATTATATAAATTTCGTCCCGGTACATAGAACTTTATTTTTTAGTTCTTTATGAGAAAACAATTTTTTTTATAAAACATAAAAAATGAAAAAAACAAAATTGTTTGCAGTTTATTTGTATGAATTACTTTTTTTATGATGAAGACTCTATGCATTATCATTATCATTATCATTATAATCTTGAACGGATACGTGTTCCCTGGAAATAAAAGCCCTTCTTCCGTCATTTCAAGTATTTTCACGCCAAACACGTACCGCTTCAACGTCACACCCATATTTCGTCAAAATTCCCAGATGTGATAGAACGAGCTTCGGAGATTCGTTTTCAGTTCGCACCTCGAGAATGAGGAATGCTCTCCCTTCAAAATTGTTCACGACAGCTGGCGGACGTTTGATCTACGACTTGCGCCGCTTTAAGAAGAGTGTAAATGATTGCCTACTGACCACTTTTTTAATCCTGTCTAAACTTCCTGTCCCCATTATCGGATCCATACTTTTTTAAGTATAAGAGGTATCCCGAATAGTGATTTGGTAAAAAAAAAAAAAAAATAGTACACAAAAATAATAAGATTACCAGATACCAGGAAAATTAAAAAAAAAAAACGAAAAATTTTAAAACGAATATATAAACCGGTTTTAACGAAAAAAAAACATAACAAATAACTAGTCACTATCTAAAATTCTAAAATTTTCATACCTGAAAATAATTTTCATTAATTCTTCAACCATGTTTCCAGTACGCCCAAAAAAATACTGGGATGTTTCACATAATGCTCTATTTATACATTGTTGTCCATCGTATCCCATGCTACCGGAAAATAACAATTAGGATTTAGGTAAATGCAGTGTATGTATGAATACAAAATGGTAAAATTATGATTTTCTTTACAAAAAAAAAGATGTTTACGTTAACTTTTACTGTTTTGTACAGACAACTTATTTATGCGGCATTGTTTTATGATTTTTTATAATAAAAAAAAGATTCTCTGTATTAAGTGAACTGGGAATTTGTATAATTAAGAATTTTCTATTTGCTCTTCTGTTTTTTTAAGTAAAAAAACTCAAATCCTTAGACAGCAAAATATTAGGACAACCATATAGTTAAAAACTTTTTGAATAAACGGAATGTGTAAAATCTACAAGTCTTCTTCTTTGAAAACATCAAAATTATGTCACGCATGTGTATGCTCTGAAAGAAGTTTAACTAAGTGGATTGTAATATACTAATATGGTACGATAAGCTTTATTGATTTTTTTTAAGTAATTGCTTATATGTTCTATCTATAATAAATAAAGAAGAGAGAAGGAGAAAAATCACCTGCTTACAGCAACTTCAATATTATGTAATAAGTCTCGACGATATCTTCTCCGTGTAGATGATGGTTTCTCTTCTTCGTTTTTTTCTTCGAGTTTTTCTTCAGGCTTTTCTTCTGACTTAAAACCATTAGCGGCTTGTGTCACCCAGGTTTGATTTGGTAAATTATAAGAAACTCCCCAATTAATAGCGTAACTCATTAAATTGACTTCTGGATTACCAATTTGCCCGATTGTAGTACATATCGCAGCCTACAAAAGTATAGTGATTATTATTAACAAAAAATTGGTTTTCAAAATGAATATTATTTTGATATCTTATGTTTATGTAGAAAAAGAAATATTATATATATAATGTTCTTTATAACTCGATTTTCAATCACAAATGAGGTTAATTTAGTTTCTACGGTGCGACGGTAGTTATGCCTTTTGTTTGTCTATCGATCTGTCCCTATGTCCTTGACAAAAACGCTTATCACTATTAACTATAATAACTCTAATTAATTTAATAGTATTTTAAATCTAAATTTAATATACTTTACTATTGTATTATTGTTAGAAAACTTACAGAAAATGATGATCCAGGTGGAAATGCTAAAAATCGTTTCTTTCTTGAAAAAACTTTTTCTTTCCCGTTAATATTATAAAAATATTGGCTCAAAATAGTAATGAAGACTAACATTTTGAAATATTTCATAATTTATTTTTTGGATTCAATTAAATTTTTTCCAAAATAATTATTCCTATTTAAAATACTGTTTCTCTCTGACTTTATGTTGATTTTTAACTTTTTTTTATTCTCATCTCATTAAAAAAAAAAAAATGTTTCAAATAAAAATGTGCGATATTTTTAAATAAAGAAAAAGTTTTGAAAATTAATTTATTTTATCATTAAATTTAATATATTAAGTGTCGTAATAATTTTTATTTAATATTTCTTTTTTTTTTATAGTATTAAGAAAAATATTAACGACTTTTCATTTAATGTCATTATCTTAGTTTTGTTGTATGGTACATTTGCAGGATTTTATGATTTGAAGTTAAATTTGAAGCAACAATTATTGAAGGATTTTCAAAATTGAGACTAGTTTTATTATTTCTTAAAAAAAAAAAAAAAAAAACAATAAATTTGTGGCGTTCCTTGTTCAGATTATGTTTCAGACACTTAAGTTTAAATTTGCAAAACACAATTTTTAAGACAAAGGTTCATAATAGAAATTTTACCAATTACTGAGATAGAAATTCAATTCAAATCCGGAACAATTTAAAATATTTAATTTTTTGAAAATTAAAATAAGGTACTTACTACATATCTCATTTTTTAATCGAAAATAGATAATTTAAACATGATTTGGGCATAACGTCAACAAAATATTTTGGAAAAACTTTTCGAAAATCTTCTGGCCTTTACTGAAATCAAATCTGCAGTCTGAGATTTAATTTTTTTTAACATTAAATTTAAATGGGTTTGTTTTTTCCTTCTTATTTTCTTTTTAGTTATTTAAATTTTTCATAAAATATAGTAATTAGTAAAGAAACTCAATTTGTTTACGATTGTTACTTGTAACCAATAATAATTTACCATAAATATATTGATTTTTTATTGGTATTTATGCGGGGTAAAATTAATATAATATATGTATATAAATATATTTTCCAATATTTAAATACTTATGTACTTAACTTTTTAACGATCTATTGATTACTTTTATGAGGTACTTATGAATCATTAAAAAAGATAAATAAAAAAATTAACGGAGAACATTTTCTGTTAATTCTTATTAGAGTTGGACCAAATAAACCATAACTTGAAGTTGCTTTATTTATCAGAAAATTATTTTTTTTTAAACTTATTATGTTCGTGTCATTAAGCACATTAGTGAATGATTTTGATTGAAAAATAATTTAAGATGAAAAATTTATTTATTTATAAAAGTACCTGCATGTGTGTGTGTACAATTAAGTACTCTAATATTGTGAGATATTTTCTATAGTGATATTTACTTTGAACGTGAGCCGCAATCTTTTTCTAAATTTAATTAAACTTATAGCTTAAAATCTAACATTTCAATTTTTTACTTTGATGTGAGATAACATATTTAGCTGAATTTTATTATAGATAATATTAATTTTTTTTTTATATTTGTAAAAAAAAAACAAAATATTTCAGCCTTACTATTAACATTTTGTTTAGTTTTGGTTAAAAAATAATGTACCTTACCTAGTGATTGAATATCCATACGTACGAACGTATGATTCGCTATTTTTTTTTTTGTATATTTTAAGAACTTTTTTAAACAAACAACAACAAATATTAAAATGCAGTATTTTTCAAATTTTTTATAAGATTTTTCTTGTTATGGGTTTCTTAAATAAATAAAACAACAATAAAGAATTCTTAAAAAAACATTAATCAGTTGCAATTATTGCAAAAAGCAATTCAATTCAGTATGGCTTTGGTTTTCAAATCAGTTATTCTAGTTTGCTTTTCGAAACAACTTTTAGAAAGTCTTGTTTAAGGTCTCGGTCATCTGAGACGACACACGTTCACATATCGACGAGACAAGATTCTTGAGTATCTCGTATTGCATCACGTTTCGCACCAACGATTCTAATATTTTTTAGAGATCGTCTAGTCTGGTCTTGAGTCTTGATCACGAGACCGGAACGATGCCGAGATTTTCTATTAGGAAGGAACCATAACCATATGAGAATTTTAAACGTCTATTCCAAACTTGCGGAATATTTGATCATTGACACCTATATATGATTTTGTTGATAAAAATTTCTCACTTTTAAAGTATATACCTACATCGGTTTAAAGATTTTTCGGATATATAGAATAAAAAAAATTAAACAAATTTTTATTTTTTTTAAAACAAATTATTCATTATTTTCTTTATTAATAACGCGTAACATTTATTAATATATATATGTATATATATAATAATTATTATTATGTTTTATTATTATATATTATTATTATTATTATTATTATATTTTAATAGTGTGTTCATTTTATATTTTTTTATGCAAATTATTTTTTATACAATTTTCTTTACAAATATTTTTTTCAATAATTTTTTTTTTCTTAACACTAATTAAATTTTATTTTTAATACTTTTTTTTTTACCTAAAAATTTTATATAATTATAATTTTTTAATAATTTTTTTTTTCTTAATAATTTTCGTCTCGTGAGTAAATTTTTTCTTTTTAATGCAAAAATGGTTTAATTATTTTTATTATCTAAAAAAAAAAATATTAAATTAAAAAAAAAAATGTATTTTTTTACAATTTAAATTTATTTTTTTGTTTATTTTTTTTTTCAATTATTAATAAAAGTACAAAATCCTATTGATGATGATTAAAATTCCAAAAATAAAATTTTTATGATTTTTAAATTCTATAAAGATTATAATATATACATAATTATATATATA
>OZ023273.1:26404622-26526334 GCA_964007475.1 Hybos culiciformis | reverse complement strand
TTATGTATATATATATATTTATACATATAAATATATATATCAAGTTGTTTGTATATATATATTTTTTAAATAATAATTTTTGATTCCAATTATTATTTAATAATGTCTTAAAAATTTTCTTTTTTTTTGTTTTATAAGTTTACAATTTTTTTTTTAATTTTCTTTTAATTTATGGTGTTATCCAGTGATTTTTTTTTTTGAAAATTCTTTTTATACATTTTGCACGAAATAATAAAAACAAGAAGAAAATATTTTTGTAAAATATTTAGCGGTATAGCGTGATTACAACCTAATATAGAGTGTTGTTGACATTATAATGTTACGAGCAAATGTTTATTAGTAAGATATACATACACACAGTAGTGTAGAAATTAATAGCAAGACATCATATTTTTCATACAATATTTTCGCATTAATTTTTTATTCGTTTTGCACACAAGTAACAATTATGTCATTTGTACAAATGTATCATGTATGGCTATGTTGATTTAATAAAAATAATTAAAATTGATAATATTTTAAGTGGTAGAAGCTTAAAAAAAAGATATAAGTACTATAAAAATTCAGTCTATTTTTTTCAAATATTGAAGTAATTTATTTAAAAAAAATCGAGAAAAATTCTTAAAATTTCATGTAATAAAATGTCTAAATATATGTTATTTAATCAAATTTTTTTACGTCATCATATTAGAAGTTAAATATTTTCACTTCATCCCTCTTAATGTTTCGGAAAGTCAACAAATATTTCTACAAAATAAACAGCTGATCAAAGATTTGTTATTGTTTTTTAATAAACACAAAATATTTTACAAAAAAACTTCATAGAATTTTTTTTTCTTTACATTTATCATTATATTCAATTTTAAAATCAATAAATTTTATTATCGTTTTAATTAATAAATTCAAAATTTTTTTTTTCTATTTTTCGTGTTAATTTTTGCGATACTGTGGTGACTATAATTAAAATATTTTTTGTATATAATTTTAATTTAATTAGTTTTTGTTTAATGATTGATTTTGTTTTTTTTTTTATTTTTTATTTTATTTATTTATTTTTTATTTATTTATTTTTGAGTGAAAACATAGTTTGAAGTTTTTTTTTTGTCATTCTCTGTTATTTAAATTTAGACCAATTTGTAAAAAAAATTCTCTATCTAAATTTATTTTTTAATAATAAAATTTTCATAATTTTTTTTTTTTTTTTATATTATGTATAATAATCATGCGCTGAGTGTTGAACTTATTATGTAAATTTAAATAAGAACTTCTATTATATATACATGAAATCATAATTGTGTGCTTTTAGCGGAATGATGGAATCCACTATCAGTCGAAAGGAAGAATATCACAAGATGTTGCAACTTTATGAAATTATCAAATTTCATTATAAAAGAGATACAGAACTTCTTTAAATTTGCCATTCAATTTGCCAATGCAATATTTTTATTATTACGTCAATTTATTAAAATTGTAGCTACACGCAGAATCGAAGACGAATAATGTGATTCCGTGATGCCTAAGATTTAAATTTTTATCATTTGATCTTGAAATAACACAAATTGGGGAAAGTAACCTTTCTATGACCAAGTTCTTGTAACATCTACTAGTTATACATAATATATAAATGGGCTATGACTAATATGCATCATTTTCTTGTTACAATAATAAATTAAAAAAAACAATGTTGAAGTGATAACATGTGCAAAATGTGTGAAAATGCATTTTTATCAAATACTACTCTAAGATTTAGTCGCGAGATTAAGGGAAGAGATACAATAATTCCCACATTTATTCCGAACGAAAATTAAATAAGCAGTTTAATCAATATAGCGAAAGTTAAAGTTTTCTTTCAATACGTAAATTCTGTTAAATATGAAAAAATTAATAAGAAAACAAATTAGAATTTTATTAACAAAACTTTATTGATGTTCGTGAATTTGACACTCAAGATGAGTTTTCTTGAATTTACATATTGATTTATCCGCTAACCATTGAATCTGTTAAAAAAATTTAATTGATTGAATTGAATTGCTATATCATAAAGCTTAATGCAATATATATTTTTTTTGTAGATCTTCTTAGTTTTAAATTATTAAAAATATGAACTAATATAAATTCGAATTCAAATAATTTTTTTTATTGTTAGAGGTCCTTATTTTGGCAGGTTTTGTTTAGCAATTTTTAGTTAAAATATTTCAATTTGAATGAAGTTTTCTAGAAAAAAAATTTATGTAGGAAATATTTATTTTTTTGTACGAAAAGCTTATTCTTTTGAATAGTTTGCTGGCAGTTATAGTAGATATTGACATATTTTCTTATTTTCGTATATATATAATATTATACAATATTAAGAATTATTATTACTCTTATTAATTATTTTTTTTAAATGTTGAGAACAGTGTGGTAACAACGTTAGCCCACAATTAAAAATGTTTATGATATTTTTTTAATGAAAAATCTTTGAACCTCTCGAATCATCTGCTACCATATATTATATCAAGCTTTTTTTTTAATTTTGACAATATAGAAATAATTTTTAAATATTTAAATTATTTAAAATAAGTTAAGGATTCTTGGTGCCGCGCAGCAGTCAAATATTTTAACTTTCATGTTAACGTTTCTTATTTTTAAACTAACTCATCTGTCCCCAGTAGTGTTTTATTTTCTAGTAGACAGATATTGCTGTTTGCATTAAAACATTTTTAATCATTGATTCATTTTCTTCAAAAGTATATTTTTGTAATAAAATTACAACAATCAAAAATAAATAAAATTTATGATTTTTTTTTTTTTTTTGTAATTTATTTTTTTTTTCAATATTATTTATAATGTTAAAATTATTTACAAGAACAATTAAAAAAATTTCTTTTTTTTTTGAAAAATCTAAACTAATTGATTTGAAGTTTAATTTTTTTTTTTTATTAATTTGTTCCTAGATATTTAATTATTTATTTATGTACTTAATTTTTTTTTATAAATTACTTTCATTTAACATGATTTCATTTATAATATTTATTAGTTCATAAAATGTTTTTCTGTTTTTGGTTTTAAATTTTGAAAAAATAAATTATTTAAATAGTAATTTTTATACATTTGAATATTGATTTTACCCTTTTGTCAATTCATTAATTTAATTAAATAAAATATAAAGTGATTTTTTTTTTCTTATGTTTTTAAATTTATAGACTATTAAGCTTCTCGAGTATATAATATTATCTATTTTTTGTCTTGAATTCATTAATAATAATTTTTTTTTTTATCTTTTTCTTAATTTTCGTAAAAATATATTCATAAAAAAAAGATATATTGTTATTAAATAATTATTATATTTAATATTTATAATTATATTAATAATATTTATAATTATAAATATTTTTATATAATTTATAATAAAAAGAAAAATCTATAATAATATCTAACAATTTATTTACAACTTAGAAATTATTTGCAAAAATTCTATTTTATGATACATTTATTATTTAATATAATTTTACAAACGCGATTTTACAATTTAAATCTAAAATCTAAAATCTATGTAACTATTTATTAAATCTCTTTTAGAATTTTGCTTTTTCATTATGCAAAATTTTTATATAAATTTTATATATTTTCGTAATTTGGTTTTTTATTTAATTTTTTATTGCACATAAAGAATTATTTGATATTCATTCAGACAGAAAAATAATTAAAAAATTTTAATAAATTAAAATATTAATTATTAAATTAAAATATATACTTAAATTATAAATAATATTAATATAGTTATCGTTATAAAGATCAATTAGAAAGTATTGCCGTTTTGGAAATAGGTAGTTTTAAATTAAAACGAAATGTAATTAGATAAATTCAAAATTATGACAATTTTTTAAAAGTGACAAAGTAGTGATAAAGTTCCGTACAAATAAAATTTCTAATAAATTCTTCCAAAATTATTTCAAAATTGTGACTTTAAAAAATATAAAATAATTGATGTAATTTTATTAATTATAAATTATATTATTATATAACTTGAGATAGATTAAAGAAATTCTTTTTCTTTACGATTATTAGCATTAATACTGTATTAAATATTTGTATGTTTCCTTTGATGTATATGCAATTTTTCTATTGTACAAGCTTATTTTTATAACCAACTCTTGAACTGAAGTCTGTTAATATCTGAGTGGATTTGAAGCCATAATTAATTTTGAATAATACTTTTATATTGATCTTTATATATTGAATTAAATGAAATGATTATATAATATATGAACAGCTTACAATTTCCAAAACTTATACCACACATATACATAAAACATAAATGTATAATATTTTTGTTTAAAATTTCTTGATTAAAATCTGGTATAATAAAAATTTTATAGCTGTCAAAAACAAAATGTATTAAAATTTATCTTTTTGAACGACAAAGTGACAAAATTAAATTTTAAATAATTAATTATCTGGACGAATTGAAATAATTATTTTAATTATAATTATAATACAGTATCTTTAGATACAACAATTTTCAAATTGATTTCTTCACAAGGCGATGTTAATAATCACCAGATAAATTTATAGAGTACATACGTAAGGTTAATTTGAATGTAATTGGAATAATATAATTGACATTAATGAATGGAACTATATTAAACTATTGTCTTGTTTCAATGGATTCATTTTTCCAGTTGATTTATCTAAAGCCTTTACACATCTATTTAATGTGTATGTTTATTTAACTTTAACTTCTATATTTTATATATAATTATAATTATTCTATATATTGTACAGCTGTTCATTTTATTCATTTCATTTTTGATATAGAATTAAGAAAAATTAACAAATAAATAAATTAAATGCACTAAGCATAATATTTTATTATGAAAATTTGTGAAACCGTCATATAATTTTTTATAACTAACAATATACATCTATTTATTTTTATCATTAAATTTAACAATATTGATAAAGGTGTTTTATTTTTTTCAAGTAATTTTAGTGCAATAAATTTTTTTTTGGAAAACTTTTAAAATAAATATAATAATTTATTTTTATATTTAAAATTAATTGAATTATAAAAAAAATTAACATAAAATCGAAAAAAAAAAAAATAAATTACACGACCTGTGATTGGAAGACTCTTGATTTTAAAACCAGGGTCATGCCACAATTTTATATTTTTTTTTAATTTTTTTTTTATAGTTATTCAATAATTTTTATTTATTTTTTCAATAATCTAGAGATTAAAATTAATGAATTTATTAATTTTATAAGTTTCTATGTAGGATTAATATAAAATTAAAAAAATTTTTGAATAAAAAAAAATACGTACTGTTCAAAAATAAAGAAATTATATTTTAATTATATGTCAACATTGACATTAAATATTTTTAAAATGTTGACATTTCGTTGTGCTTTATTTATTTATTTTATTTTTTTGTATATGTGTGAAGAATATTTTTTATTTATGCAAATGTTAGACTGGAGTGGACAATTCAAAAGAACAACTCAATATCGAAACATAAATATTCCTATAGTGAATACATATATTGAAAAGAACATAATTCTTGCTGATTGTGTATTAACGAATAATTTTGCTTTTACTATTTTGAAGTAAATAAATAAAAAACTTAAATATTTAAAATAGTTCATATACATTTATATACATATAGATCAAAAAATTGTTAATATTTGGTTTAAATGTATTTATATAATACATTTAATTTCTATTTTAATGATTATATAATAATATAAAATTCGATTGTTTTATTCTTTTTTAATATTTTAATCATATAATTCTTAAATTCTTATACAAACAATATTTTACAATATTTATTAATATTGTATATTAAAATAAATACATTATGTTATGTTATCATTATACAACATTTTTATGAAAAAATAAAAAAATATTTTGCTCTTTCATTTTTATTATTATATTTACTATCCGTTTCTTTGTTTTTGTTGAAATGAATATTAACATGAATCGTTTTATGTAAAATAAGCTGCAATGCCAATTAAATTATAAATGAAAAAGCTGGCGAGCTAAAGAAAATATGGAAAATGTACAATAAAATCTAGGTTTTAAAATCAAAGATCTAAATTAAATATATATGTATGAGTAGAAGGTATATTAATAAAAGCAAGTTGATGTAATTTTTTATTCTTTTACAAACGTCGAGGACATTATATGGGGCTGTTGAATTAAATTAATTTCTTTCGTTAAATTTCAAGGAGTTCTCAAATTTAGAAGTTAACCGCAAAAGATTGCAAGGTGTTATGAAATAATTTGAAATGCATTGCATGAATTCTCAAATTTATTGGTAAAAAACGTATTGTATTGAATGAAAATTAAAGAAAATAAATTTTAACAATATAATGTTAATGAATAATATTATTCAAAATATATGAAATTTCGTTTTAGGCAGATTATATACATTTGAGATCTGAGTGTTATCCAAAATAGAGTTCGAAGTGTGTGTTTTCAAGAACATTAGTATACTTAAGTATATAGTAAGATAGATTGTTTTGCGCTAATGTAGATTGGAAATAATAATTATATGCATTCGAATTTACAAAAATCTAAGTTCTCTGAATCTCTTTTGGTCACAACAAAGCTAATATAATTATATCCAGTTTTGAAGAGAAAAGACTTTCTAACTTATACATTTAAAACAAACCTTTAGATTTTTGACAAATTAATTTTTTTTTGTAAATGAAGTGTGTAAGTATGAAATATATAAATTTAAAAACATTTAAGTTAAAATTTTGATTGAATTTAAAAACCATATACATTCTAAATATTATTTAATTTTCAACAAACGAAAACTACTTAAATTAAGAATACCTAAATTAATATTATAGTAATATATAAAAAAAAAATTCATTTTATACTAACTATCTACATGTTTAAAAACTTTAATTCGAATTTTCACATATAAATAACATTTGTAAACATAAAGGACAACAGTCCACTATTTAAAATCGTCATTAAAAAAATAAAATAAATTAAAAGAATATTGTTTTGTCAAAGAGCCAATTTATTTGACAATTCAATGTTCTTTATATTATTGTAATTAAACAAGAATGTTAATGTAAGAAATAAAAAAGAATATTAAGCGAAAATTGGAATCATAATAATAATAATAATAATATCTAAAAATAATTTAAATTTAATTGTAATTTTTTTTTTTGTTCTCAATAAAATTGAAAAGTTGAAGTAATCGTTTGATTTAATTTTGATTGACCAATCAACTTTGTTGTTGAGTTTTCATGTTCAAATTTTGGTTAGGAATTTTGTTAAAACATTTTTTCCTTTTTTCTTAAAAAAAAAAAAAACACAACCAATGAGAGCATTTAATTTTATTAATACTTTGATTTTAATTTTATCTAAAGGAATTCATTTTATTATTATTATAAACATTTAAAATTTTTTAATTTTTTATTAATCATTTTTCAATTTATTCCTAAGATTTTTTTTTATTCCTTAATTTATATTTTCATAATATTTCACAGATTGTCTCTAAAACTAATTATTTTTTTTTTTTCACTATTATTTTTATTTTAAAAAGACGATTTAGGGTATATAATAGGTATATGAAATAAATGTCTATAATTGTGATAAGGAAAAAATGAACGTATATTATTATATAGTTTAATATGTATATAGTTAAAAATAAAATATGATGTTAAAATTTCTATTCATTATCAGAAAATTTTTTTTTTAAGTATTATTTGTTTATTTTTTAATGTTCTTGTCAATTTATCAAAATATCAACCTGTAGGTATTTTTTTCCTCATAAAAAATAACAAAATTATAAAAAAAATGTCAAAATAGGTAATCCCTATAATCTATCTAACATTAAAAAAATATGTAAAAAAATTTAATAATTAAAAAAGAAAAAAAAGATATATCAAGAAATGTATTGATTTTAATTCAAGTACTAAGATGAAGTTAAAGATGAGTTTAATTTAAACATATTTTATAGAAATTGCGTAGAAATAAAATAATATTAAGAAATCTATCTAGCGAAAATAAATAATTAATTATCATTTAAATAAAGATCAAAAACGATTTTTCTTCTCTATATATTTTTTTGCACTATGACTTTTGGTAAAAAAATTTTTTTTTGCCGCGCATTTTAGCTAAACATGTAAGATTTTAGTGTTAATCAATCAGAATCTGGCAGCGCGACCAAAAAATTTCGTCATCACCTTAAAAATTAGCCAATCTAATATAAATACATACATACATAGAGATAATACATGTTACATACATATTTTATTTATAATACTAACTAAAACAAAAGAACGTTTGCCCGAATTCTCTAGTTCTATCGATGCATTCATATAATATGATTTTTTATGGTGATTAGGTTGAATTTGCTTCAATGTGTTATATATATGTTTTGAAAATCATAAAACAATACTTTGAACGGAACTTTAAAAATAAAAACTATATTTAAAGGAGGATTTCATCTAATCATTTCTCAAGCAATATACAATAAATGCAAATTGTTCACACATCTATAATGTTGTTAAAATAAAAAAATGTTATAAAATAATTAAAAACCACCAATGTTACGAAGTTTTAACTATAATTTAGTAGTTTCTTACTAAATATTGTATACAGTAATATTGCATACTTTGGTTCGAAAAAAAATAATTTTTTTTTGTTTATAATGTGAAGAAGTGTGTATAATAGTAGGAAATACATTTTTGAATGAATTTTATAATTATATTCATCATTTTATTTTAAAAGTACAATATACCTAATTATTTTTGCTTCAAAGTTTATCTAAATTTAAGTTTATATGAATATCTACAATAATAATTAAAAAAAAAAAAAAAAAAATTATTAAAATAAAAATTAAAAGAATAATAAATTTTTAAAAAATTATTTCTTTTTTCAATTTACCATTTATTTTAGTTATTTTAGTTTTATATAAAAAATGTAAAAAAATTCTAATAATTTTTCTATTAATTCCTGCTGGACACTGTATATGTTAACTTTTCGGATTTATTTTTTTTTTTATTATTAATTTATTTATTTATTAATTCTAATTTAATTTTTTGTTTAATATTAAGTTTAATTACTATAATTAATTATTTATATAATACATTTTATACAACTTTTTATTTATTTTACAAAAATGTTAAAACAAAAAATTTAGTTTAATTTTTGAGTTTCAATAAAAAATGTTTTTAAATTAAGTTAACACAAACAGCATATATTATTGTTAAGAATAAAAATATTAATTAAAAGAATAATAATTATACATTTTGTAATTATGTAGTTAGAATGTTTTCAATAAAATAAAATAAACGAAAAAGAGTAACGCAACATTATACAACTTTTAAAATATAACATCTCTAACCTACCTGTATGGGATATATAAAACTTAAAATAAATGAAGATCTGAAACACTAAAAATCGATGCCCAATTATAGTTATTTATAGTTCAACTATATTTGATTATTATTAGTTGCCCATTATTAGCGAAGATAAACCTGAAGTTTTTTTTTAACAATTATTATTTCAAATCAAATATAATCAAATATGATATTTGTAATTAGAAGTTACGACACGACAAAAATTGCTTTATTTTATATTTAAATACTTATTTTTCATAATTAACCGTTCATAGTTATGATTAATCAAAAATATTTGCGTATAATTTTCTTTGAAGAATGAATATTTAATTTCGTTGAGACAATTGCATGTTTGCCTTTTCTATATTTTATCGATTTTTTCTAAATAATTAAGTGGCTATCATTATAACATAAAAATTAAATGCAATTATTAAAAATTAATTTATCGATATCTATTACAATTCTAAAATTTTGCCTTAAGTTTTTGAAATTATTTTTCAAATATTTCTACAATTGCTAAAACATATTAGAATTCTAGTGAATCCTTTTTGTAGCAGACAGAGGCCTTAGTTTCGAATTGATTGTTGCCATTAAGTGTAAACAATATAATATTTCGAATACAATTATTTTTAATATACCCCTAAAATAAAAAAATTGTTTAAAATAGTGATCTTTATTTTTTTTGATAGAAAGAAGCATATTTGTTCTTTTTCACTCTCTCTCTAAATATTATTAAATTCATTTAATAAAAAGTGCTTAAAGATTTGAAATCCCTGTTATTATAAAAATTATTTAAAAAAAAAAAGCATTCAATGAAGATTTATCCTTTTTTTCTGTTTTCGATTTGATATAATATAATGAACCTAAAAGGACATCAATTTCCTGTAACATTTTGTCCTAAAAATATATTTTATTCTTAAAATGGAAAAATAAAATAAAAAATAAAAAAAAAACACATGAGATTTGGAAAAGGTGAATAAAGTAATAGTCCTTGTGATTTAGATTTTATATAATACATATTATATTTTTTTTTATTCGTCCTTTCGATTACTAAGTTGATGACAAGAAGAATATTAAAATCCAATATCAACAGCAAAAATTGTGCGTATGGTTTTCTTTTTCAATCTTTTGACATCTTAATTGTACACTGCTAAGATTGACAAAGCATTTTGGTGTATCAGAAAATTGAAGTAATGATTTATTCATATGTTCCTTTTAAAGATGAATCATTGAAAAGGTTAATTTTGTGAAACAGACAAATCTTTTCAGAAAATCCAAAAGAAAATGTGAATAATATAGGAAAAAAATTAAAATTCTGTTACAAGTGTAACAGGAATAGGGTAACTTAAGATGAGCATCTCAATTTGGCAGATTGCTTCTTTAGAGGATTCACTGAATGTAATTTTCCTGTATCTAAATTGAAGAAATTTTCTCCATTAATTTAAATAATTAAGTTGATGGGAGCACAGAATGCGGCCCGTAGATTTAACTTGCAGCCCTTTACTCGCCGAATACCATTTTTTAAATTGTTTTGAAAGTTTATTAGATTAAAACAACTTGGTTTTCTAGGAACTATTTTTTATTAAGTAAAGTAAGCGTTTCTTCCCAAACCTTTTCATTTTCCAAAGTTTTATTAAAAAAAATTGCAAAATTAATAAAAATTTTTGAGAGGAGATTCGAAAATTTATAAATATTAAGTCGATTTTGAATCCTTTTTGAATAATGAGGTTCACAGGGAAAACTTGCATGTAAACCTTCACAATAATAAATCTGAATAAAATCAAGCTACAGTCTCGGACTAAGGACAACGGACTTAAACCTGGAATCTATCTTAACTCCAAATATTTTCAAAAATAATTAAAAAAAAAATTAATAATATTTAATATGTTATATGTAAATGAACATTTTTTTTTTGAGTCCACATTAAAATTATTTTTTCTTTATTTTGCGGATCCATGATCAAAAATTGTACATTTCGGCGTTATACGATTTATTTGCTGAAATGAAATATACATACATAATCCGTTTTTTCTATAATTAATTGTATTTTATATGTCTAGATCGCCACTAATAAAAATTTTCAAATTAAGAAATACTTATATAATCTAGACTCAAGTGAATAAATAATAATCGCATGAATAAATCATTTCAAACTCGAAATAAATTTGTTGACAAAATTTCCTTGAAACTAAAATATATAATGTGTTAGCACGATATAATATTATGGAGTATTATCTTCAGGTATGCTAAAAAAAATAACGAAGTAATTGGACACGCAACATTTAAAATCGTCAATATAATAACTTTAAGTGACTTAAAAAACTGATTATATTATGTTATCTTTTATTAATTGTAAACAATAATAAAGTAAATTAAAATATATTTTTTTAACACTATATAAATAAATAAATAATAAATAATAGTAAAAAATAAATAAATAGTAAAGAAGTTGCCACAATAGGAAGATAAAAAGTATATTTTCTGTTATAATTTAAATTATTGATAGCTACAAACATATAGTTCCATGAGATAAGTACCCCGTCTTTAATCCATTTATTTATACTTTCAATGAGTTTTTTTTTTTACTTTAAAATGTATTACTGAAAATACTAATGAAGTATATATTTGTTTTATTTAAATACACTCCTTAAATAATTTTTAACATAATTTTATTACAATCATGAAATTTCATTATGCTTCAGTGTTGAATTATTAATGTTATTACTTAGTAGTATTTATTTATATGTTATGTTGCGTTGAAAAATTTAGTTATTGCTATAATATTTATTTTTTGATACAACCCCTGATCTATAATTTATAAAAATGTTATTTTGGTTTTTTTTTTTATTTTAATAATTCATAAAAATTATTAAAAATTCTAAATTGTTTACAAATTTGTTGTTATTATTATTATTAGCTATATACATTATTAGATATCTAAGAGTTATGTCCATATAATCATGATTTTTAAAATATTTTCTTATTTCAACTATTTATATATATAAATAAATATTATGTAGTTTTAATGAATGAAATTATTTAATTTAATAGCTAATAAATAAAATAAAAAAATTATTTATGTGTAATAATTAATATTTTGTACAAAACCGAGTTCTGAATTTTATTCGTATTTTAATTTAATTTATTTTTTGTTTTCCATTAACAAATTTTATTTAAACTTATTTTTATTTTATATTTTTTATTAGTTTTGAATTGCGTTTCTTTTTTGTTTTTTTGTTTTTTATTTATTTTTTAAGTATAAAATAATTTATTTTTCTTATATAAAACTAATTTATTATTTTTACTTAAATATCTTATTAATTTTTTTTTTTAATTTATTAATTTTCTATTTTTAATAAAAAATAATTAAAAATAAGTTCTGGGCATTTATTCATTGCTATGTAAAAAAATTTTGTTTTCAGTTTATTAAAAAAATAAATTAATATAAATAAATGAATAAAAGTATAATATTTTTCGAATTTTTTTTCTTCGCAACGAAATAACATTTTTATTATCCCTTATCATGTATTTCGTTAGGATCAACAAAGAGGGTTCGCGCCCAGCCCTGGATTAAATTCCACCAGCCGGCTGCGAACCCAAGCGGACGCTATACATCATCGCTACCCATTTTTAATAATTCAAATTTCTTCTTTGCTATTTTTGAATATAAAATGTCTATTGGCTCTGCTGTATCATATAAACTAGGTGCTTGTAATATAATTAATGCTGTACCAACTATACATAGTATTGTAAATATCCATAAAAATAAACGATCTAATACCATGGCTACATATTTCCAATCCTCTTCAACCTGTATCGAAAAGAATTAATAAAATAGAGAAAAAAAAAATTCATAATATTTTAGAAATTTCAAAGATAATAATAAGTAAAATTTTTAGTATAATCGTTTTTCCTGGTTTTTTCTTATAACCAAAACGTCTCAATATATTATAAAAATGTATAGAAGTTATATAGTCTTTTAAGGTGCTAAATGAATAAATAAATTTTTATATGTATTATATTAATAAGAAAAAAAAAAATGAATTCAAACTTACACTTTCATATTTGTCCTTATTTTTAACATGTTGAGCTATAAATCTAGAACCTAATATTGTCTTTTCCACTTCACGCATATACGGTTTATCGAATGTAGGACTAATATCGGCAGGTAAGCAATTAGGACTAATATCACCATTTCCCGACGGACTATATAAATCATCATCGGCTCCTGGCAATGGCAGTGCTGGTAATGGCGGCTCTCCAAAACAATGACCTATACCACCCGAAGCAGCTACATCGAAACGGGATTGCGATAGAGCTTTATAAATAAAGTATAAATTTTATATTTTTTTTAGTATTGGGGCTGATTCTTTTTTTTAATATATTAATATTTCTTAATTTAAACAAGGATACAAATATTGTATCAATATATACAGGTATGGAGTTTTTATTTTGAAAATATTTTACTTACTTGGTATTCCGTAATCGCCACTAAATCTTTTTGAACTATAATTAACAAATTTATCAACATCTGGTGGAACTTGAAATACATCAGTGAGAACTTCTTGCGATTGATTCTCCTCTTCGGGTGAGTCGTCTTTTTTGGGTCGTTCGATGCATAAAAGTTTTGGTAAAAACTGTATAAACAATTTTTGCACCCAAGGTGCCATTTTATGCGTGACTGGTGATCTAAAATTAATAAAAAAAAACATTAGTTCTTTACATTTCTTTTAGTTAGTCTAAACTAAACAGTATTTTCATAGTGGGAAGAGTGTGTATGTGGACTCCTATCTGGTTCCTTCATACTATCTTACTATGAAAATATTTGTATTTTTGAATAGAGAATCTATCTTGACCTTTATCAAAAAAAAAAACTTAGTCAGTGATTTTATAAACTCATGATTTTTCATATGAGTAACACATGCATGTCATAAGGCCAGTAAATTTATCAATGTGCTTTGTTTTTGTTAGGAATTTTTGAAGGCGGCATAAATCATATAAGGATATAAAAAAAAAATCAATGTTTTAAAAGTACGATTGATTATTTAGAGGCTAATTTTTTAGTTTATATTACTCTACCTTATCTTATATGTTTTGTTTAAGAGAGTCCTGAAAAATTTTCAATTTTTTTTCTATTTGAGCGAAAATATATAATATTCACATATTTCTATAAAGTATATATAATTAATAATCTCTTGAAAATTGAATATAAATTTGATATTTGAATCTCTATAGAATATTTTTGTTTGATAATAATTTGCAAATATACATATTATATGAATTGATATAATATTCAGATACATAACATATAACTTAGTTAAAATAGTTCAATTTAATTAAATTAGCTTACCTGAAGTTAACATTTAATACAGCAATTGTTACAACAACTGATAATGTGACTAACATCATAGTGAATAATAAATATTTTCCCAATAATGGTACTGTCAATGATGTTGGCGGAATAATTTCCACCAATAGTAAAAAAAATACAGTCAACGATAGTAATATACTAATACAGAGTGATATTTTTTCACCCGAATCACTTGGCAAATAAAATACTAATACTGATAAAAATGATATACCAACGCATGGTATAATTAAATTAACCGTATAAAAAAGTGTTTTACGTCTTATAGTTAAATTGAATACAATATCCAAATATGGTTCTTCGCAACAACTATAAAATTTTTCATTTCGCACCGCGGGAACTTTTAATATATCCCATTCAACTGATATATAATAATCTTGCAAATCAATACCAATATCTATATTATCAGAATCAGCTGTTTGTTTTAAATGCCTTAAATCAACCTGAAAATAAAATATAGTTGTTTATAAATTTTTTATAGCGATTAATTAATAAAAACAATTATATTATTACAAATTATTTATCGAGAGTGGTACATTTATAATTTATTTGAAATTATTGAATTATTATCAATTTGCATATCATAATGGTTCTAAATCAAAAGAAACTTTGGTTAACTTTGGAATTCGAATAAGTTTCAGATTTAATGTAAATAAAAGTATACATGAATTAGAAAACAAAAAAATTTAACAACATAATATTAAATTGTGTTTTAGAATAAAAACTTCATAATTTAACTAATTAATTAAACCCCCGCCCCGCACCAGATAACAACTATTTCTATATAATTCTTTTTCAATTTTTTCACTCAAACTATGAAACTATTTTCTACTTCATAATTTATTAGAAATATAAATTAAATCATCGTCAATAATATAAAATGTCCTTTTATAAATAAATAACTAAGTTTACCTTTTATCAGCTTTAAATATATATTGCCTATACATTTTAATTAATTTATAAAACTTAAAAATTTATATGATTTTTGTTTTATGAAAAAAAAAAAACCGTTCCAAATTGCCTTGAACTTTATTTTTTTTCATTTTTACAAATCTACCTATAAAATATAATGTATATCTACATAGAGTACAATATATATTATGTACAAAAAATTCATGTATTTTTTGATTAAAAGGAAATAAATACTTACAACTTAAATATTTATTTGTACCTATGTGTAAATGTACAATATGTACGCCCTATTTTTACACTAATTTATTTTACACTGTAAAATAAATGAATCAAATAATGTGAAAGCATTTTCATGTTGACCCATTATATTCAAAAGTCAAACTCTTACAAAATTATTAAAAAATCTACGGTGATTATTAAGAAGGATAAATTCAAAAGGTGTAAGTTTTAAAAAGATATAACATACATCTAAGATTATTATATTGTTATATAGACACAAATTATTTGAAAAGCCGAAATAAAGTAGACTTAAGGGAAATAAATACTTTTGACACAAAAAACAAATTGTTTCAAAGAAAAAGTTCTTATATTCATGATTTGAACTTTTTAAAATACAACTCAAGTTGTTGTAGGTTGTACTAGGTAGGTATATGATTTTAAAGTGTTTATTTAACAATTTTGAATTCACTATAAAACTATAATAAATAACAATCTTACTCTTATTATTCAATAAAGTATAAAAAAAAAATGCAAGGAGTTACTATAACAACATTTTTGAAATGTCTATATATTTTTGTATATATGTAATGTACATGAATTTTAAGTACATAGCAAAATCTGAATAATGTTCCATATAGCCTTTCATTTAATAATAATATTGTAATAAAAAATTGTAATACTATATATTTTCCTAATAAAAATTTATCACAATATTTGTTTTCATTATTAAATGCACTTACCATATAACCATCATATGTCCATGAACCAAATTTCATAAAACATGTTTGCTCATCAAATGGGAAATATTCAACATCAATTTCACAAAATGACTTATAAATGGCAGGTGGTTTCCACACAACTTTACCAGTATGATGTAAAATTGCTTTTGTCATTATTGTCACTTCATAATTTCCATCAGCACTATTATAAAGAAAAAGAAATAAAAATAAATTGAAAATTATATTTTATTTGATTTTATTTTTATGAGGAGGACTAAAGGATTTGTATAAAATGTAAGTGCTTGTCATATAGTTAGTATTATAAATATTATATATTACGATCTATAATACATAAAGAGTGGTACATCTTCTAATTGTATTGAGTTATTTAGAGTTACTTTCAGGTGTAGACATTGTTACTAAAATATCTACAATTTTATAATAGATAGATATTTGAAAAACAAATAAAAAATAAAACTTGAAATTGGAAAAATGTTTAGCCTTTTTTTGGTCAAAAATATTTTACGACTTGTCCGAATTAAATATATAGGAAAAGTAGTACGCATTTTTCGAATATTTGTGGCAAATACTGTTACCGAGAATATTTCAGATAAACAAACTGGAATGTGCCATGTACAATTATCTTCTGGAAAAAAAATATTCACTTCGTCAGCGTTGGGATACTACATTTATTAAAAAATATTTCAGTAAATCCTTTATATTAACTTGATCGCGTTGATTGATTCCTTGTTTTCCGGAATTTAAGTAATGAAAATTGACCCACTTCCCATCATCACCAGTTTTTTTTCTTGTTACTTTTACAAACTTTTACAAATTTTGTTTAAACTACTGGGCCGAATTCGACGGTTGGAGTGGTTAAATGTGCTATCCTGTTTACTTAAAATCAATATTTACTGTAAGTATGATCAAAGGGTTGTAGGAGTCAGAAGCCCTCATTTGATAAAAAAGTACATAATTTTTATATTTTAAAATTTTTAACTTAAACGTTTAATAGGATTTAATGAAAATTTATATGTAACCTAATATAAGTTGAATATACTATTATCTCCAAGCACTTAATCCTTGAGGGTGAAAATGTTTTTCTCTCATAATTGTTATTTTAGTAAATATTGATTTGAAAGAACGAAAAAATGTTGAGTTGTACCCTCGATTCTTACGAAGAATTTTGCCTGGGAGGAAATTGATTTCAATAAAAATTGGTGTACAAAAACAAGATTATCATTCATGGGATATTTTTGTGGTATGAGTATTTTTATTGTTTTTCTATTTTAAACACTCTAAAACACTTATCATTTTTTTAATACATCTTAAAAAAAAATTAAAAACATTAATATGATATTATTTATAAACTTACTTATTATATAACACAATATCCGGCAGCCAAATATGTTCAGCTGGTACATGAAGTGTATCAACGCCGCCGTAATCATCTGGATTCCATTTCAATTTATAGTCATTCCATTCCTGAAAAACAAAATAAAATGAGTATGTTAACATTTATTTTCTTTTCGAATGTAAGAAATCCACCAATCTAACTCAGGAGCGTCTTCCTTATTTTAATCAACAATTTTTTGTGTTCTTGTATACGAAAAAACTTAGATTCGATCGAGTTATGGTCTTCATTGATGTTTTAAATTTTTTTACCGCTCTTTTATATTCGTCCTTTAAAAAAAATAGCAACTGCCTTCTGATCCCTTTTATTTCGGTCAAAACTTAAACCTAGTAACGTTTATTAGATATTTTTTGTTTTAACTTGTATTCAATATCTAGTAAACGTATCCAAAAAAATTGTTTGCAAAGGACCTTTTTAGATCTTAGAAAATGGTGTATTTTTGACATTTGTGAGGTTGGCATAACAAAAGGAATATCTAAAAGGAAAATCCGGCCTTAAACAACAACTGTATGTAGAGTCCTACCTGTCACCTGTGCCTGTGAGTCAACTTTAATTTATTTAATTCATTTAAATTTTGTTCAATGAACTTAATTTGTTGTCTCAGTTTTCTAGGTGTTTTCTAAAAACAGAATTATCAAACTCCAAATGTTTACACATAACAATTAATGATAATTTTTTTTTTTTTGTATTACTTTGTATTATCGAAAAAAGTTTTTAAAATTTTTAAAATGAAATTAATTTAGGAAAAACTAAAATTTTGAATTTAAAATAAAAAAATAATTATATTTTTACGGTATTAGATATAACTAAAACATTTTAACTTATTTCTAATAAGATGAATATAAGTATTTATGTCACAGAACAAAAAATTTTCTCCAACGAAACTTTATTTTGTTAAAAAAAAAATTTCCCAATAGATTTCTTCTATTTTGTCATGTAATTTTAACATGAAAAAATAAATTAAATTTTTATGTTTAACATTAAAAAAATATATAAATATATATTCTATACTTTATTTAATATAAAATTTTATTTATTTTTTTTATATCATAAGCAATTCATGCTATTCCTTAAAAATATTTGTTGTTGAAATTTTTGTTCACGCATTCTTTCCCAGAATTTGGAAGTATGTGTATATAAAAATAAAGTGTTTTTAATCCAGTTCTTATTCAACCACTGTGTTATATGTATTACATCATATTTATTTAAAAATTAGGAGTTTAGCCGAGCACCTTATCTTTCTCAGAGTGGAGGAAATAAACATGTTCAACAGCAGAACACATGTTTTGAATTTTTAATTTATTTACAAAATAAAATTGTTAACGTCAAAAACGACAGAAATAAAAATTTCTTATAATCATTAGTTTTAAAATGAAAATATTAATAAGAAATTTTCGCTAATAGTTTGTATCCACCCACCTATCTATCTTTGTGGCTGGGATAAAGTAAGTGGAGGTGATGTCTATTACATATAAAAAACTATATTTATTAAACGTTATTTGTGTTTTATTTGGGAATCAGAACACATGTGTAATAATGAAAGTTTTGAATATTTAGATTCAAGTTTGATCGAATATTTTGATTTTAAAGCAATTTGTTTTGTATATTAAAAAATTTTTAAAAATATTTTTCGAGATTATTTTCTATATGAAAAACAAATTGACACATTTTTAATGGGCTTGTCTCGTCTATAAATATTTTAAAAGATTTTTTTTTTAATGTTCAATAAATTTATGTTATTTATTTTGAGAATAAAAAACATATGTTTTTCTTTTGTTTATCATTTTTCGAATCTTCGGGGAGCATTAAATTATATTAAGTAAAAATTCTTTTTATTATTGGAATCACAAGCAGTAGAAAATATGACTTATTATACAAATTTTGGTATGTCAACTGTTTGGTTTTCTAATTTAAAAGATTTTAATAAAATTCTTATTTAAATTATTATAGTAAAGTATAATAAAATATATTGAAAAATATGGAAGCTTCATAATTAGATAATTTCTTTTACAGATTTGAACAACATGTACATGTATGGGACAGTAGTCCTTTAGTTATTTAGTTCAGTTACATAACCCTAAGATAAAAGAATTTTAAAAATTAACTAAAATTCGAAAGAAGTAACAACTATATTAAGAAAAGAAAATCCTTTGAGCCTTTAGTAAGGAAATGTTTTAATACTAATTTTTTAAATTTTAATATTTATTAAAAAAATATTCTAAGTATAATTTAAGATTTTGTATTAAAAGAATATAATTTTGATAATTTAGGATCTTATCATAACGTTATCAAAAACTAACATCAAATTCTTATTAAGATTAAAGAAAATATTAAACTTTTTAATTTCCTATAAGAAGGAAATTTATAACTTATTGTTGATATAATATTTTAAGAAGAAAAATCACGTTTGTTAAGAAAAAAAAAAATAAAAACAACTTTTGAATAACAAAATAAATACTGATTAATATAAAATAGGGCCTATTAGAATCAGGCAGTTACTGAATAAATAAAAAATGTTTCAACTCAATAAACTCTCTTGCCTTGGGTTTATCGAATTCTACCGATCCTACGGAAATTAAAAATGTCAAACTATTATGAAATGTTATCATTATCACTCAATATCTAGACTCAAGAGCTTAGATTTATCTCATAAATTAAATAATGTCAAAAGTTTGAAACTTTCAGGACTTTAAGTTCATAAAGGTATAGTTCCATACTCAGGCAACATGACATTGATGCATCGCACATACAGTCTTTTAATGAAAGCAAGATTAATGAATCCTATATGCTGTATCGTATGTACATTGTTGTTTCAGTTGAATTTGCTTTAAGATATAGAAATATTCTAAAGCTTAAATTTAATAAAGAAAACATTTCTATATTCGAAGATAATTTGACAATTTTTCGAAATTTGTTTTATTTATTTCTTTTGTTAGAAAGTACATTTTATACATACTTACTACAAAATGAAGTAAATATATGTACGTATAATCAAAAGAATATATATAAGAATATAAACTAAATATGTAGTGTATAATATTATTATTTTTAAATAACGTTAAGTTGAAGTGCATTGAAGTACAAAAAATAAAGATTTATTATTCCATGTCTCTCATTTTTAAAAATTGTAAAAAATTTTCGATGAACTAATAGTACTTCAATCAAATGAAAATCAAAAATTAATTTTTCTGATTAACGAAGTAAACAATTATTTTCTGGAAGCAAAAATTAAAGAAAAAATTTCTTAAGAAAAAATTAGTTAAGTGAATTATAGATTAGGCGGAAACAATTTCTAAATATTATGAAAATTAGAAAATTCTAGGACGATGTATATGCAATTTGGAAAGTATTATTTTTATATGTATATATTTAAAACAATATATATTTTTTAACTCTTCAATTGGCGAATGTGGTAGAAATTTTGATAGTTATATTTGCCAAAATTTTATCGTTTTCTGCAAAATAGTTATTTAGGTTTCTACCATTTTTTATTCAAAATAATTGATTTTTTCTTTTTTTCGATACTCGAATTTTATTTATGTGAAAAAAAAACTACAGTAGGTACCTAACAATTTTTTAAAATAAATTTTGTTGCCAAAAAAAATTCTTTCAATTTAATACGATTGTTATTTTAGTATTCCCACAGAAAAGTATATAACTCAAGAATCACCATAGGTGAGCCGACCATATTAACAGCACATAATGGCCTTCAGGCACTGTAGGTCGGAAGGAAGAGGTTGAGTGAAAGAAACGCATATCTATTTTAGACGTGGAAATTAATCTATTTCTTGAATGAGTTTCGAAACGCTCTCATCTTAGGAAAAAACACATCATACATTATACATTTTGTAATTTTTTTTAATACTGCCAGTTTAACACAATAATTATTGCCAATTTAACACAACAACTTCAAAAATGTTTTTTTTAAGAAATAAACTAAATGTTTTATTATAAATACAGATTAATGAATCAAAAAAACTTAAAATAAAATAAAAATTGCCGCACGTGACGTAACGTTAGATAGAAACTCAGTTTTTTGTGTCTCATATGAAAAATTTAGAAAACCAACATCAGCTGTTTTGGAATTTAGTGGTTCAATTCGTGAACAGAGAATTTTTGTTTGATGTTCGAAAAAAAAAAAGAATGTTAATTAAAAAATAAAACCAAATTTTATGAAAATTTTTCATTGAATCAAATCTAAAGTATTGTTGAGATTTCAAATAAATAAAAATATTAGACTTGCTTAAATGTAATATCTTACAAATTAAATTTATATTTAATTTTCTCAAGTGTCAATATAAGATTCTTTCATAAGTAAACATTAACGAATGACTTTATATTGACACTTAAAAAAAATCATAATTTTATATAGAATTTTTTCTTGGAAAACAAGATTTTCTTTAATCATTTTTTTTATTAATAAATTTATGTACATACATTTCATAGATACGCTAAAAAATAATATCTACAAAAAAAAAATATAACCACAAATTGAATTATGTTTATAATTTCTTTTAAAATATTTCTGATAAAAGGATTTTTATATAAAATTATGTTTCATTATCAATATTACCACAGTTTAAAAAGTATAGTAATGCAGTTAAAGATAGTTTCGGACATGGAAAAAAAATACAATTTATAGCTATTGATAAACTAAACCATTTAAATTGTTTTGAATTGATTTAACCCGACTTGCCCGGGTTTTAAACTGAGTTCGAAGACTGTTTTAATAAATTAATTTCTCCTGAACATTTTTTGAACGAATATTTTCATCGCTCTTTAAATATAATTATGTGGAAAAGTTAGTAAAATTTTCGTGAAAATATAAAGTAGAAAAGAACATCAAAGTAAGAAACCAGGTATATATTAATTAGTTTTGGATTTTTGTTTTGTGTTCAGAATTATGCTAATTTTTTCTTTTCTTTGCCATTAGTCTAGTGATCTCAAATTATTCTTTATATAATCATTGGATGACCGAGGAAGATTTAATAAAACCATCGATTATAAATCTTTTTTTCAGAATAAATTCTTTTAGCATATTTTATTTAAAATAAATGTTTCAGATTACCTAAAGTGAAACCATATTGCAATATTATCTTGTTTATATTACCATTTTCAGACTAATATTTTTCACTGTGGTTGACTGCATCCACCCGATAATAATTTTTATTATTATGTTTGAATGATTGATGAAATTTGAAATCGGATTATAGGATTTATGATTATATAAAAAAGAAGTTGATTATTACAAGAAGCAAATAGAAAATATATCAGTGGAATAAGCTGAAAATCTTATTTTCAAATCCTAGAAATAAAATTTATTAAAATTATTATTCAATCATCCATAAAGAAGTGCATTAAAAATATGACAAACACAATTATACGAAAAATAATTGTATTCACGTATATAAGAACTTTCGCATTGCCTATATAGAATTGTGTAAATACAAATATTTATATGCATATACATATATAAATTATTAAATTTCAATAAGTTTTAAATTTTTTGATTGAGGTAAGAATAAACGAATAAATTAAAAAACTGTCAGTAATCAAAAATCAATAAAATATTTCTGAAATGTTATTGGATCTAATTAATATCGGACATAGATTTCAATTTGCATAGACTTTCGGATTATTCGAAACTTTTGGATTAGAAATAATAATAAACGACTATTTATGTTTTTAGTTAATTCAGTCCGCGTTCCAATAACATTTGGTTTTTATTTACAATTTCTTTAGCCCGTTTTTCGTTGAAAATGAAAAAACGGACTTTATATCTATTTTCATTTCGTCCAAAGATTCGAAACGGATCCTGAATGGAGTTTAATGAAGTATTTTGAATCGAAATGTTAAAAACGAGCTTCGTTTGATTCAAAAGGCATTTTTTTTTTTTTCAAAATCAGAAAGTATTTTTACTTTTTAAAATTAAAAAGAAATTAAATTTAAATTAAAAAAAATAATGAAACTATTTCTTTTCTAAATTTGATGATAATTTTTATATATTTTCAATTTTCACCATATAGTTATTGTTTAAATTAGAAGAATTTAAAAAAAAATTAAAAAAGAAAAACACAATTCTAAGAATGAATATTTTTTGCCAAATAACTTTTATTTTTCATCTTTATTAAATTAATGCATTTACTTTTAAATATAAATTAATTTTCATATTTCTTAGTTACATATGGGTTCAATCTAACTTCTTCCAATATTTATAACTTTTATTTATATAATAATCTTTAATAAGTAAAATAAGTATTGTTGCTTTCGTCTTCTACTTAAAATTTTTTTTATATCAAAAAATTAACTTTTATTTCAGTTTAATAGAATAAGCAAATTATAAATATTTTGATCATTGAATTTTTATTAATAAATTTCCACTAAATATAATTATTAACCTTTTTTAACTTATGCAATATTGCAGACAGTTAATTTTTTTGATGTGTTAAAAAAAAATCAAGAGCTAAAAGTTAAGTGCCTTGGAAAAAAAAATCTATATCTATTATGTTAACTGGTATACCTTTATGTGCTAAAACATTATAGTCAAGAGTTTTAAGTTAAAAACCTTGAGTTCAAATAGTCGTAAATAAAAATAAAAACAAAAAAAAAAAAGAACACACACAAGTTTGTATAAAAAGCTTTTAAACTCTTGACTTTTTTTTTTTTTTTGGTTCAGCAACATTTTAAGTTAATGAAATTCAAAGTAAGAATAATTTTGTTTGAAACAAAAAAAAAAATCTATAAACAAAATAGTTTAATTTGCTATCCAAATAAAAAATTATTTAAAAACTAATAAAAAAAAATGTTGTTTATCAAACTCTGCTTGAAAAATCCAATTTAATAAAGTTTAAAAGTTTTTTTTTTTAACTTAAATTTATAAATAAAAACAAAACTCTTTCGTTTGATTGTGACGACAAGGAATTAATTATTTAGCTACTCTCGAGTAATAAGAAAAAATGTTGTTATAAAAATTTGTTAAACAACAACAAAAATTATTTAAAAATTTATAAATATGTGAATATTGTGTTATACAAAATTAGCAAATGGAAAATTATACAAATGAAAACAGAGCGGGCTCCTCTACTCTGAGCGCCCTGTGCAAGCATTTTAACGTCCTCTTTATCTGATATTAAAATTAAGTCTATGTTCTTGTGATTCAGACTGATTCACAGTGCTGGATAGAGCATTCACTGGGCCCCTGAGCAAAAGATTCTAAAAGGGCATTTTTTCAAAAAAGTAAATGTCTGATTAACCGCAAATCCATTGACATAAAATGTGCTATAGCGTTTCTTCATTGGCAGTATTAATATCGGTTCTTGCGAAAGATGTCTTTCTTTCAGTTCTCTTTCGTCTTTCGCCATATAAAAAAAAATACAAGAACCGAAAAAAAGACTCTTCTAAGTACATACTTTGTCGCTTTGCAGTTTGTAGATTATTATTGTAGATTATTTTGCCTTAAATTAATTATTTCATGGTAGCTACAATTATTTGTGTCAAAAAAATAATAACAAACAGAACAAAATTCATAAGCAATGAAAAATTGTTTTTATCTGTCAAATCAAAAGTAAGTGCAAAGAAAGTGCTTTTGGCAGTGTGTACAACTTTTTCAAAAGACTGATTTGAGACGTCTTTGTATTGCCAGTGGGAAAGGGTATTAAATGTGAAATATGTTTTTTTTCATTAGAAATAATTTTAGTAGAAGTATAATCATTTGGTGGGCCCTGGGCAACTGCTCAAAGTGTCCATATGGGCTATCTGGCACTGATGATTCAGACTGACCGATAAATGATGGAAGATAAAAAATATATTAATCATGATAAATACATTAATCGTACTAATAGTACTAACGCAGATAATTCATACTTTTGGACAATATTATTTTTCTTCCATTTTTTCGGATGATAAAAATATAAAATCAAAAATTATGTAAAATGAGCGCTGCTATTAACTTGAACATTGGCTGTATAAAACATAGTGGGTACAACAAAAACAGATTAAAAAAAAAACAATTTATTAGAAGAAAACAAAATATGTTCAGTTTATCTTTAAAGTTCTGTACATGCCCCAAAAAATAAACTATTTCGATCGTTTAATTTTTATTTCTACAAATCCAAAAAAAAATTAATGTGTGTCATGTAATTATTTTAAATTTCAATTCTGATACTCTAAACTTCCTAAAAAGAGAAATTTATATAATATTATATACATTATATTTTTTATTTTCAGTATATACTTAAGTAGATGTATGTATATACATTGTTTATGAACATTTATACATATAATATCGCTAGGAACCATAGTTGTAGAAGGGATAGATTGCGCAATGTTATTGCTTTTCAGGCAATTGATTTAATTTATTTTATATTATATATATAAAATATAAAATTTTTCTTTCTTTCCTTTTACAAAATATATGTATGTACAATGTTGAAGAAA
This sequence comes from Hybos culiciformis, assembly GCA_964007475.1. Lineage (NCBI taxonomy): Eukaryota > Metazoa > Arthropoda > Insecta > Diptera > Hybotidae > Hybos > Hybos culiciformis. The sequence goes on along the minus strand of OZ023273.1, from coordinate 26,499,918 downwards.
GAAAGTTAATTTGATTTTTGGTCGGGGATAAAAATTATTTTTATACATGTTTGTATATAATATTTATTTTTAAGTATACATAATTTTATATTTTAGAAATTCCAAGAAATTAGTTTTATATCGTATAACATTAAAAAATAAAATTAAATTTGGTAAAATAGCACCAAAAGTCCAAAAGTAAAGTACCTCAATAAATTTATTTAAAGGGATTTTTTCTTTAATTTAATTTTTTTTTTTTTTTTTTGATATTTTATTTAATGTATGGTAAATTTATTTTGAAGGTTTTTGAAATGAGATTTTCGAACATTCCACTTTAATTTTATTTTTTTTTTTAGTAATTATATATGAAAAAAAAAATATTTTATGATTATTGGGTTAAAAAAATGTTTGGAAGGGAAAAAAGCAGGATAAAAATTGTACGTTAAAATTATTGGTTTTACCTTTTCGGATAATTCAAAATTAAATCGATTACAAAAAAAAAAATAATCATTGTGGAGTAATATTTATTCTGGATAATCTGAATTGGGCTGGAATACTAGGTCTGTACAATAATTTTAATTTTTGCAAATAGTGGGACTTATGTATACAATTGTTACTGATTGACTAACTCCAATAGCACTACTGTTTTTTTTTTTTTAATATAATATTATTATTTTATTTTAATATAGATGACTTTATTTTTAATTTTTTTAATTATTAGTTTGAAAGCTTTTATGCTTTTCATTTAATTTGAAAAATTGTGAAAAAAAAATAATATTATGTTCATAATGTACGTGACATATTATTTAACCCAAAATTTCATTTTTGTCTTCAGACAAAACGTTTATATTTCAGAAAAAAAAAATAGTGTCCATGCCATTAATTAAACTTTTCAATAAAAATGGGAAAATAAAGAAAGAAATTATTTTTTTTTTTCGATAAATCAATAAAATTATTTGAAAATATTTTTATTTCAGATAATAAATTAATAATTATTATTAATTAAATATATATTGTTGGTGAAAATTAATAGCACTGCTAAATTTCAATATTTTTTATTCAACATTCTTTTAGTTCTCTTAAGTTTTATATTTTTCTTATTTAGAAGGAAATACTCTTAATCGAAGTTTTTAACAAGAAACATCTTTTTGTTTTCTAAGAACATTTTCAGATTTTATGAAACGCTTCAGAAAAATATTTATTTCGTATCATAGAAACCTATAGATTAATTTAGTTTCCTGCAATGAAGGAATTAATTAAAGTATTTTCGAAAAAAAAATAACATAAAAGATTATATTGAAAAAATGTATTTAAGGGAGATTTGTGAGGAAAAAGTTAATAGGCAAATTTTTTTAAATATTTTTTTATATAATTATTTAATTCGTTAATCAAATAATGATCATAATACTAATGAATCGGGATTTATTGAAAATAAATTTTTTAAAATAATTTTAATAAACATGTTTTCATTCTTCATTGTAGAATTTTAATGTAAAAATTTTAATGCAATATATATATTCTTTCTATTCATTAAATAATTTTTTAAATAGAAAACAAGAAGCAAAAAAAAACAAAAAACATTTTTTTTTTTTTAAACCTAAATTACCAATTCATGTATATATAAGCTAGTTTTTATTGTATGCAATTTTTTTTTTCTTATTATACTATTATAATTATATTTTCTCTTTACGAAAATTGAAATCAGGCCAACTTACCCAGGCAATATAATACATTATATTCATTATTCAATCTATATTTATATACATGTATAATAATATAAAGTATATAATTTTATTATTATATGTTCATACATAAAAATTCTATTTTTATGATTTTTTCTATATAAATTCAATCTTAAGGTATAATATATAGAAACCTCAAAAAGTGTATATAATAAATATAAAACTAACTATTATTTAAAAAAAAAAAAATTATTTTTTCAATAAAATATAAATATAATTGAATTTTTATATGAAAACGTGTTTAAAATTTAATATCAATAAAAAAATAATAATGATTTGTTCAAATATTATAAATCGTAATGGTGTATACATGAGCTAATAGGTATATCATGAAATTAAATTCAAAATTATGAAATTCATGATATTCGATGAATTTTGCACTTTGAAGATTTAAAAGTATAATTTAATTCCTCTTATTGCACGATAATTAAAATTATTTTTAAAATTGATATTGTATTTAATCTAATATTTAAATTAAGTTCAGTATCTTCAATTGTTAATTTATTTAATTTTTGATCGAATGTTTTGAATCATTTTTGTAGTAAAGATTGTTAGCGCTGTTCGAATATATAAATGTAATAAAATAATTTAAAAATACTTAAATATACAATTAGTATTATATTAATGTCTGTAAATGAAGAATATCACAGATTGTAAAACAATATATATTTTTACAAGGATCTCCTTATATAATTTAAATTCAACTTAATAAAGTAAACCGTAGATAAATAACTTACCTGTTCTACCCAAACATTAGTAGTCATTATTTGATTTTTTAAATTCTGTAAATAGAAATTTAAAAAAAAGTTAGAACTTTTCAACCTATTATTATTTTAATCTATGTTTCCGAGTTCGAATAGAATTTTTTTTTCTTAGCAAAAGAAGATAATATTTTTGGCGGAACAATAACTGCAATCTTTATAATTCAAATAAATTTGTCTAAAAGAACTATCAATCTGAATAAAAATTATGAAAATATATGTAAATTTTTCTAGCAAGGACAAGGTGATGTAATCAAATAACTGATTTTTTTTTCAATAAAAAAAAAGATCAAAGAACTAATATGTGTGAGAGAGAGTAATTAAAAAGACAAAATCAATAATTTTAAAATTATTTTGATGTTTTTCATTATATAAGAAATAGGTCTCAATGTTATGAAATCCTTGAGATAAAAACCTCATTCAAAATATTTTTTTTTTCATTGTAGTGGCTGTGAGTTATTTTTGAAATTCAAAGCAATTAACATTTTCATAGAAAAAAAATATATGTATGTATATTATTTTATTATTGAAGCCTTCTTCATATTAATAATATCCACAAAGTAAGAGATACAATTTAACGAAAATATATTTTATTATGGAACTCATAAATTTAAGCACAGCAAATAAGATTAACACATATATTTATGTCAAAGAAAAATTAAATTCTATTTCTGCCATCTTCTAATTATGGTCCTTATGACTGAAGATGATTTAGTATAGAGTTTCTTATACTAACTAAGTAATTATCGAATTAAGTATATTTTGACTTTATACTGATCATAAAATTTAGCTTGAATAATTTTAAAAACAAAATTCTTTATGAGATTCTTCCGCAAAAATATTAATATCTTTGTGTTTAGTGTATATATTTTAAATTAAACCAATATAATTAATATGAAAATTAATTTATAACAAATTTTAATACTTACAACATCTATTAATTGTGATAGCCTTAAGCCCATTTTGACCGTCAGGCGATCTGAATTATTGCCGACAGGCCGAATTAAACGATTGTAATTACTTAAAAGGTCGTCGTATAAACGTTTCGCATCAGGGTTGGCCAGGCCAGTGGCAAATTGTAACGCTATGAACACAGCTGCAAATAGCACGCTCCCCATCTTAGGCCAGGTCCACCCCTAGAAAGAAATAATTCAAAATTTTACAAAATTATATGTATACAGAATAATATATAAGAATTAAAATAAGATTTAAAAAGAGTTTTTTTCAATTAAATATTATTACACTGAAAAAAAAAAATCACATAAAGGTTAAATCGAACTGCTAAAATCCACCGTATTAGCTGTTTGTCATAAAAACTTCTAAAATGGATTGTATAAAATAAATGTTTGTAATTTATTTTTCAATAAAAAAAAAACAATAAAAACTATAATTTTGAAGTATGTATCCACTTTTTTTATATAATTCTTTTGCTATACATTTTTGAGCGATTTATTATATATTTAAAAATAAATCTAAGATTCTGTCGACGCAGTTTTGTTTTAGTTATTATTTTTCTCCTATATATTCTATTCCTAATTTTCTGACGATATTTTTTCTTTCAACGAATACTGTTCAGTTTTTTAAAACATAATCGTAGCTTTCAAACTTTTACTGAAGAAGCCAATAAATAGTTTTGTAAGGTAAGAACTAAAACTTTTTGAAACTGTAGTTCTACTCGGAATGAATAACTAGATTCTTTACTCTTCAAAATAACTAATTTCATGGAATTATTATAAAATTATGGGCGAAAAACATTACATATAGAATATCGAAAATTAAGTATTTTCACAAGATACTCGAAATAAGAGAAGATTATTTTATTTATTTATTTACTATAATTTTATGAGTTATATATTTGTATTATACTTTATATTTTTTTGTCATTCTCACACTAAATAATTTTTATTTTTTGTATAATAAAATTTGAAAAAGAAACCGTGATTCAGCTACGGCTACAATATCTTTTTATTTTTGTTTTTGCTCATAAATACAAAATTGTATGTAGTAAATTCAACGAATTATGTGGTCCATTAATTTTTTTTTATTTTATATAATATTATTTTTATGTTTTTCTTTCAGGGATTTTCCGTTGTTTTTGAATTTATTTTTTTTTTGTAAGAAAAGCTTAGTTAAAATAAAAAAATAAATAAAATAAAAATTCAAGCACAAAGTAAGCGCAAAAAATTCTTATGTCCTTGTGGATTTATTTTCTTTTTGAAAAAAAAAAAAAAAATTTATTTATTTATTTGTATATATTTTTATTTTAATATCCTTTTTATTTTTAATTTCATTTTTCTTTCAAAGAATGTTTAAAACATATTTTGTTCAACATAAATACACAATATATATATATGTAATATACTTATAATATACAAAATTTCACCCAAAAATGGGATTATGCTAAAAGGACTTTAATAGTAAAATTTCAATAAAATTTATAATTTTGAATGAAATTTTTGATCTTAATTAACAAAATAAATAATTGAATTTAGGAAATTTGATTCAAAAGTATATAATGAATGTTTACTTAATGCAATTTGTAAGGTGTAGTTAGTCGTTGTTAAAAACAGGTATAAATGTAAAAATATAAAATTTTATATTTAAAGAAGATTGTTTTTTGAGTTCAATATTCTTTTGCCATTATTAAATTATTTTGTTAATTTATGTTAAGAATTAAGAGAATCTTTTCTTTTCCGAATTGATTGACATTATTATCGTGACTAACTTTTCGAAAAGTTTGTACCAACTTAACAAAAATAATTTAACTATATGTGTAACGAGTATACGTACAACTAAATGAAATGTAAAAATCGAACAAAGATTTTAAAATTTTATTTTCTGACAATTTATTATATTACTATACTTAAAACTTGCAGATTTTGTTCATTAAATTAAAAAAAATATGTATATAACATGATTATACGAATATATGTATAATTTTTTATTTTTTTATTTATCTAAAATGCGGATTATTTATGCCATTTTAAAGGGATACTTTTACTTATTTAATGCTTTTTGGTTTTTATAGTTGACAATTTCCTTCACAATTTGTAAAACAGAATAAATGAGAAAAAATTTATGTATAAAAGAAAAGAAGATTTATTTATTGTTTCATTCATGGAAATTGTTAAACCTAATGAGTAAGGATAAAAAAATTAGTTACTTAGCTTAATTGAATTAAGAAAAAAAAAAGAAGAAAATAATATACAGTTCTACGATTAATAATATTATAAATATCTACAATTTGACGTCGCAGTTTTATTTCAATAGAAAATTTCTTCGAAATATAATTGTTCACTTGCTAAACCTTCAAGTTTTTCTTTTAATAGCAACAAATAATTTTGGCTTTATTTTAACAATTAACTTAGTAAGCAAACAGTTTGAAACTAAACCGCATAAATAAGACAATGTGTATAACTTTTTTATTAAACCAGAAGGTTTACGGAAATATTTAATAGGAAATCGAAGTGAACAGATCAATGTCTACATTTGTAATGTTTAGAATATTGTACAAAATGAAAAAATCTATTAAATTCTTCGAATATACCAATGGTAAAGTTTATTTGTATATAAAAAGGGATATCAATTTGGGGGATGCAGGTTGTATAACCTTGTAAGAAGTACTAATGGTAGTCCACATTGAAGATATATGTTTAATGTGTAGTTTTTTTGATGTCATATTGTTCACTAGAGTAAATTATTGGTCATTGAATATTAATTTGATATATAAAAAGTTTTTAGAATAAAAATCTTTATTAACACTTTACTTTAAATAATGAAAAAATTAACTCTTTGAATTAATATATAACCAAGGAATAATTATAAATTCTTTATAGCTAAACAATTTTGCCTAGATTCTAAGGTCGGTTCTATAGATTATTATCATATAAATACCATATTACATATTTATTTAATTTTTGAATGAAGGATAATAATGTAGAAATGATTTAAATTAAAATATTAAAAAGCATTATGTTGTTTTCATATTTCGAGAATATCATAAAATAATAATTAAAATTTTTATTACATTAATGAAGAAACCACAGAGTATACAGAGAGAACATGTCAATATATTCCCATACAAATTTTTCGAAGCACCTTTTTTTCTCTCAAAAAAATAATTTTCTATAGAATTTTTTTTTTTTTTTGAATTTTGATATAGGACTTCCATGTGCGCCGTTAATTTCTTTGAATTAATGGGGTGGGATTAGAATTTGGAAAATTTGTGACTTGTTACAGATTTTTTATTTGTTATAAGATACGTATATTTTATTTTTAGGAGAACATATAAAATTTTTATTTTCTTTGAAATTTGTATGAAAATTTACGAATTGAAATTTTATTTAAGTTATAATTAATTAAGTAATTAATAAAAATAGATAGAAAAAGTTCCAACATCTGCGGAATATCATTGTGCAGAGATTCTACAGGTAAAAATATTTCCCTGCATAATTTTTTCATCAGAAATAATTGAAAATAAAAAATTTATTAATGTTCGCCATCTATTTTTACATATGCTATAAATGATATTAACGAAAAGTGCTATTTTCTTTTACCATCACCTATATAATCTTTTAAATTTTAAAAGCGAGCCCCAACGAGCCTCTTGAAATATTACTTTTTTATAGAAAAATCTACAACACTGGATATCGTAAAATAAAAAAGATGCTTCAAAAATTTTAAATCATGTGGTATCCTTTCTACTCTTATATCAATGGAAGAAACAGAAAAATTAGAATATAGTAGAAAAAATATTAAAATTTACTTGGTTCATTTTTATTTTTTGAAAAATATTAGAGAATGATTTGCCTCTAAACTTAACCTTTTTAGAAGTACTGTTTTCAGTCAATATTCTGAACACGCATACTTTCATGCTTCCTGATTATATAAATTCTACTGCAGTTGATTCTAAATTAACAGAGGAATAAAGAGAATTTATAATCTGTCTGATTCGAGACCATAAGAAACTTTATGCCAATATGTTACAAAATGATGAAATTTATGACAAGACGCGACCCCAAATATCCATTCTTACGCTTTTTGGTTGCAAGTAAAAGGAAGGGAACAAAATTAGGCTCAAAGTGAAAAAGGATTCCTAAAAACAACATTATAAAAAATTCCAATAACTGAAATTCTTATTTTTATTTATTTGGTACGACTTAAAATGAATACAAAACAGGTGAACACTTCAGTGTAGCTGGATAAAATATAATGTATAAGAAATAATAAATATCAATATAGAACATGAAAATACTCTTTATTTGCAATTAAATTTAAAATATAATTTAAATAGTTTTTATTCTTTTTTTCATAACACCTTGACCAATATTATTTTGTAGTATAAGTATAGTTAGTTATTAAATAAAATAATATTTATTTTTTCAAATCATTATAGGTAAGTACCTACTATTTAGAAAGATGTGCATGTTTTTAGAAACTAAAATTGTTGTATTTATGGAAATCTTTATGGATATTTAGAACATTTATTTCATTCGTTTATTTTCAAAATGGCATAAGTTTTTATTTTAAAAAATTTGAAGAATGGAAGATTTTAGATTTGAAATTTTTTATGTTTTAAATATGTATATCGTTTTTATATGTATATCTATATATCGCCTTTTGAAAATAAGTTTACAAGATCAAGTGTTTAAGGAAAAGGAGTAAGATACGTTTGGAAAAAAAAAATAAAATAAATAAAAAAGTGTGTTTGAAGAAAAAAAATAAAAAGTTTTCTAAGAAAATTTAAAAGTAACAATTTTTTGTGATATTTTGAAACTAAAACTATTTTATGAATTTTAGAAATTAAAAAACTTTTTTGAATTAAATTTAAATAAACTCGGTTTTCGCTTATACAGACAATACCTATTGTTGGATAATTAGAAATATTTCTCTACATTATATTTCTGAAGTCTTACTATTTCTTAATTAGATTTTTATTTTATAAAAAATCTGAGTTGTTTTTCTCATAAATATTTAGCATACATTTAAATAATATTTCTAATTTATTCAGAAACATTAAATTTCCTCATTAGAATTATTACATTGCGTATATACCTTATTAAAAATTATTTTGATAAGATTGTAATGAAAATATTGCGATCACAATTATTTATTAAATTTAAGTATATATTTTCATATTTTTAACAGAAATTTTACTGGACAGTGATTAAATAATTTATGAGATAAATATTATAAATGCTTATTATATCTTCATCTATGATATATTTAACAAAGAAATTCAGGGATAAAAATATTATATTTAAAATATTTTTCTTTTAAAAAGGAAAAAAAAAAAAAAAATATGAATAAAAAAATAAAGTTCATAATAAACTAAGTAAAGAAAATTAAACATTAATTTTTTCCACTGCTGTGATTTAACAAAAGTTACCTACATAACACACAACTAATGAAATGAAATGAGAACATCACTATCATTATTATTTTTTTCATGACGATGATGGGCATATAATAGTAAAAATGATATTAAAGTTACGGCATAATTTCTAATTATGAAATAAAATTATATTTTTATATAACTATACTGTATACTAAATAATAAAAAATTCATAACATTTTGAAATGACTTATTTATTATACGAGATTCCAACAAGGGTTCACGAAATGAAGTACATTATAATATAAATAAACTCGAAAAAAAAATCACAACAAAACTATAATAGGTTAAGTGAGCTAATTAAAAGAAACTGTCAATAAAAAAATTATACATACATATAGTATAGTTTTTCTTAACATCTGAAGTAATATGCTATTTTATTTTACTGGAATAAAATTTTCTTGTTAATTTTTATCATTCATAAGCCATTTCCATTAAAGCTATATCACGGATGCTCTGAATATTATTGACATCCACGTTTATTATAGTGATAATATGTAATATCAAGGTTTTAACTTTTGACAAGGTTGGTATACTTTCGAATCAATTTACAAACTTGAATTCGGGCATAGTCAAATAAAATAACACAACATTTTGAATATGAAAAATAGCACCTTTCGTTTAGCTCCTTCATAGTGCTGTAAATCTTATTTAAATTTATATATCGCCTGCTCAGAAATGAAACAACGTATAATGAAAAGTATAGTTTCGAGTAATTTGAATTTAAAGATTTGAAAATTAAAAAAAACGTATGAAAAAATATCAAGTAGCGTACAATTTCCATCTAAAAAACACATTTTAATCAACATTAAGAATATTGCAAAGTAGTTGATACTTATAAAATCGAGTACGAGGAATCGAATGGTTCTATTGTCAAATAATGACGTATAAATGTCATATGTTGTTTCATTTCTCAGCAGACGATATACACTTTTCATTATCAAACGGAGCTAACTATTTTTGATGTCAAAAAAGTTGAATATAAGCTTATTCGTGTGTTTGGGGAAGATTTAGTTATTAACAAAATGTTAAAACTTACTTTAAGAGAACTTATTTTAAGAGAAAAGTATATAGATTGTAGATATTGTAATGTTGTAAAGTTATTGGAGCTAAATTATTTTTATTACTATCTTTTGTAAGATTAGAATTTAACTCGCTATTAAGATTTATTTTTCGAATATTTTCAAATAAACTCTAAAACAATTTTATCAAATCCAAATCGCATTATCTTTAACATCCATTAAATTATGCTGAATAAAAATTTTGAAAAAAATCCTTTGAAATAAATCTTGCTATACTGATTGATGCGGCGGAAAGACATAAAGTAGTTCATACAATATTTTTGACTGGCTTTTATTACATTAAATATATATGTATGCAAAAGTTTCCTAAAATTTTTACTCCCAAATTATGCTAATGAGTATCGTTAGAAAAAAAATTATGTTTTCTTAGATATAACGTAATACATAATATACGTATACTTTATGACTAATTTTTTTTTCTAAATCTTAAGCATTTATTTTATATATTCAGGATTTATGCTAAAATCTCTATAATAAAAAGATTTTCTGTGAAAAATGTTAATTTTAAGCCCACATTACACTTGTAAGCAAATTTCCTATATGTAATAAATATTTTTTTTTCTTAAAAAAGGAAAAAAAAAGAAGAAAATTTTATATATTAGTATCACCATATGGGTCTAACTCCACAAAACATTGGAAAAAATCTTATCGAAAATTAAACTTTTTTTTGTTTTAACAAACTGGATAAGCTTTTTCTGCAAACGCCAAATATTATTAATTTATAGTAAAAAATCTTTTTAATTTTCAAATTGTTCACACTGTCTCTAAAATTCAAAAAATTGAAACATAAGTTCTTATATAGCAACTTCTCCTTTTGTATTATTCGTATTTTGAAGAAATAAAAAAGAAGTCTTATATTAAACATAAAAAATTAAATGAAATTATTAGCAAGGAAAAAGAAATTATTTGGTATCTTTCCAAATGGTATTTATAACAAATTTCTTATAAAAACTATTCAACAAAATAAAAAAGAAATCATAAATTTATGATAAATTTTCATTTTTATGTGAAACATGAAAAATTTACTTAGAGTTAAGACTTTAAATATACAAATTTTTGTAAAATGTTATTTATGAATTTTTAATATTTTCGCTTTTTTTGACATTACATAATATTATTGGATATTTGGAAAGAAAAAAATCAATATTTTAATAAAATATTATAATCTAATATTTTGGTTTTAGGTGCGAAAAATACAATTTTCTTTTTTTTTTCTTTATGAAGAAATTTTTATGGGAGGATTTAATTTTGAATTATTAAAACATTTTATTTAGTTCCTTTTTTTTTAGAAGGAAGTTCTATAAATATTTTTATTAAGACAATAAAAATGTCAATAAGCTTTAAAATGATTTTTATTGATGAAATTTAAAAGTTGAAATAAAATTCAATAAAATTTTAAATACATCCTCTGTGTGCGATCGAAATTTTATATTTTTGTATGCATATAAATATAATTATAAAAGTCGTAATAATTTTTCATATAAAATAAGTAAATTATGTGTATATTATATGTTACATAAACAATAAAAGAATAAAGAATAATAAAATTCGTCATAAAATTTAGATAAATTATTTTAAATACTATATATATATATTTTAACAACCAAGATATTAAGAATAAATGATATCAATGCTGATTCAATAACTCTAGAAGGTGAGCCGTTAGAAAATGTAACTGAATTTACATATCTAGGCACTATAATATCTGACAATGGAGGAACAGACATTGATATACAAAACAGAGTAACAGCGGCCCGGAAGGCATTTGGGAGACTATCAAAAATATGGAGGTCAACACAAATAACACGTAGAACGAAAATACAAATATACAACGCAAGTGTGAAATCAGTCCTCCTATACGGATGCGAAACATGGAGGCTCACAAGATCAAATATGCAAAAAATACAGGTATTCCAGAACAAATGTTTACGAATAATATGCAAAGTCTTCTGGCCCAATAGAATTCGTAACATTGATCTTTGGAATATAACAAATACCATACCAATTGAAAAAGAAATAAAATCACGCAGATGGAAATGGATAGGTCATACATTGAGGAAGCCAGAAAATTCAATAACAAGACAAGCTCTATACTACCAACCAAATGGCCGAAGAAGAAGAGGACGACCATGCACAACATGGAAAAGGACGGTAGATGCTGAACTAAGAAACTCTAATCTAAGCTGGAATGAAATCGAAGACCTAGCGCAGGATAGAACAGAATGGAGGGCATGTGTACGCTGCCTATGTTCCCTCGAGGAATAAATAAGGAAAAAAAAAAAAAAAAAAAAAAAATATATATTTTAACATATGATATAAATATACATGTATAAATAAGTTTATATTATCAACATGCGACAAAATGAAAATAAGAAAAGAAAATAAGAGATGTATTTTTTATTCACTAAAAACTTTAAAGTTATAAACATTTTAGTATATTAAATCATTTTTAATTAACTTAACATTACTATTCGTCCCAAACTTTTAATAAACAAATAGTCATCATATCACTCATTTATTGAAATTTTTAATAACTTTGCACTGAATCAGGCCTGGGCAACCCAAAACATAAGCGAGCCAATTTTAAAAAATATCAAAAATTAAAGAGCCGCAAATTTTTTTAATAATTAAAATATCTCAAAACAGTCGATTCTAGTTTAGGGTGGAAAAAATTCTTGATAAGTAGTTTAGGGTGCAAGAAAATTCTTTATTTGTAGTTCAGAGTGGAAAAAAAATTCTTGATTTATAGTTTAGGGTGCAAGAAAATTCTTTATTTGTAAATAGTTTAGAATGGAAAAAGTTTATGCCGGGTGAAAAAAAAAAAAATTATTAGAATTGTTCTTCGAGCCGCATGAAGTGTAAAAAAAAATTACTTCCGGAGCCGCATAAATTTATGTTATGAGCCGCAGTTTGCCCAGGTCTGCACTAAATGATTGCTTTATACCAATTCTTCGAAATGAATTAGATAAAAATAAAAAAATAATTTGAAAAACCAGCGAACTGTCAATTTAGAATGGTAAAGTCAATTAAAAAAGTACTGGCTTTAGGAAATAAAATTACGTTACAAATAAGCCCTCAGCCAGCTTTATATTTTGTAACTATCAAAAATTACGTCTATAAAACAGAAGTTAGAGTTTTAAAGCTAAGAATTAATTTATATATATTTTTTTTTTAAATTTATTGTCAATGACAATGCTTCGCCGGTGAAGTGCATGAGTTTTCGCATTCACGTATGATTATAATTTTTAATCCGGACACTTACTAAATATAAATCCGTCTTCAAACTTTTTTAATTTTTGCAGTAACAAGCTTAATTTTTATTATATATTTAACTTTATTCAATGATATATTTTTGATTTGAAACTAATTAATTTTTCTTTGATGGGTGAATCTGAATCTATACAAAAAAAAAACAATTCTTTTATTCAAATTTTCTTTTCTAAAATAATTATTTCAATTAGTTAATAATTTAAACTTTAATATCCCATCATTTTAAATTCTCAAAAATTTTAAAGAAAATATTTACCCTCGACAATATAAGAATTGCCTTTCACTTCGAATAATAAAAATCCTGGAAAAAAAATTATTATAATAATGTCATTAAAAATAAAGTATAAAAACTTTTTACATTAAAAAATTGAAAAAAAAAAAATTATTCATAAGAAAGGGAATATAATTTTCACCTCTAACTATGTACAGAATTTATATTACGTTAAACATGGAATAAGCTTTCAAAATATAAGCAATATCCCTTTAATTTTAAATTATATACTTTTTGATAAAAATACAAAATTTACACATAGGTACTTTAACTTTGAATTTTCTTTTTTGTACAATATCATTTGTAAAAATATGTCTAAATGTTAAAAAAAAATACACGAAGCAGTCATAGGAACTGCCGAAAGAAGTTTATACTTCAAGCTTTAAACTATGAAATAACAATGACTACAAATAATGGACTGCTTTTGGACTGCTGGACTGATTTTTATTTTAATTTACATTTTGTACTGAGCAGCCCATCATTTATAGCCACTGTTATTTCATAGTTTAAAGCTTTAAGTATAAACTTCTTTCGGCAGTTCCTATGACTGCTTCGTGTATTTTTTTTTATATTTTGAGCCAGGACGACTCTAAAAGTAGCTAGCTACCCAAAACTTTTGGGCAGGTAATCTTTATTTCACCGGCGCTACCTATTTAAAAAACATTTTTTTCGCATATTTTAAGCAGGGAAGACCCTAACCATAGCTCCCTCTCCAAAATTTTTGGTCAGGTAATTCCACCCTCACTTCCGCCCTCACTTCTGCCCTAACTACCAACCTCTCTTCCGCCCTCACTTCCGTCCTGATTTCCACCCTGATTTCCGCCCTCACTACCACCCTCGCTTCCGCCCTCACTTCCGCACTCACTTCCGCCCTCACTTCCGCCCTCACTTCCGCCCTCACTTCCGCCCTCACTTCCGCCCTCACTTCCGCCCTCATTTCTGCCCTCACTTCCGCCCTCACTTCCGCCCTCACTTCCGCCCTCACTTCCGCCCTCACTTCCGCCCTCACTTCCGCCCTCACTTCCGCCCTCACTTCCGCCCTCCATTCCACCCTCACTTCCGCCCTCACTCCGCCCTAACTTCCGCCCTCACTTCCGCCCTCACTTCCAACCTCACTTCCGCCCTCACTTCCGCCCTCACTTCCGCCCTCACTTCCGCCCTAACTTCCGTCCTCACTTCCGCCCTCACTTCCGCCCTCACTTCCGCCCTCATTTCTGCCCTCACTTCCGCCCTCACTTCCGCCCTCACTTCCGCCCTCACTTCCGCCCTCACTTCCGCCCTCACTTCCGCCCTCCATTCCACCCTCACTTCCGCCCTCACTTCCGCCCTAACTTCCGCCCTCACTTCCGCCCTCACTTCCGCCCTCACTTCCAACCTCACTTCCGCCCTCACTTCCGCCCTCACTTCCGCCCTCACTTCCGCCCTAACTTCCGTCCTCACTTCCGCCCTCACTTCCGCAATCACTTCCGCCCTCACTTCCGCCCTCACTTCCGCCCTCACTTCCGCCCTCACTTCCGTCCTCACTTCCGCCCTCACTTCCGCCCTCACTTCCGCCCTCACTTCCGCCCTCACTTCCGCCCTCACTTCCGCCCTCACTTCCGCCCTCACTTCCGCCCTCACTTCCGCCCTCACTTCCGCCCTCACTTCCGCCCTCACTTCCGCCCTCACTTCCGCCCTCACTTCCAACCTCACTTCCGCCCTCACTTCCGTTCTCACTTCCGTCTTCACTTCCGTCCTCACTTCCGCCCTCACTTCAGCTCTCACTTCCGCCCTCACTTCCGCCCTCACTTCCGCCCTCACTTCCGCCCTCACTTCCGCCCTCACTCCCGCCCTCACTTCCGCCCTCACTTCTGCCCTCACTTCCGCCCTCACTTCCGCCCACACTTCCGCCCTCACTTCCGCCCTCACTTCCTCCCTCACTTCCGCCCTCACTTCCGCCCTAACTTCCGCCCTCACTTCCGCCCTCACTTCCGCCCTCACTTCCGCCCTCACTTCCGCCCTCACTTCCGCCCTCACTTCCGCCCTAACTTCCGTCCTCACTTCCGCCCTCACTTCCGCCCTCACTTCCGCCCTCACTTCCGCCCTCACTTCCGCCCTCACTTCCGCCCTCACTTCCGCCCTCACTTCCGCCCTCACTTCCGCCCTCACTTCCGCCCTCACTTCCGCCCTCACTTCCGCCCTCACTTCCGCCCTCACTTCCGCCCTCACTTCCGCCCTCACTTCCGCCCTCACTTCCAACCTCACTTCCGCCCTCACTTCCGTTCTCACTTCCGTCTTCACTTCCGTCCTCACTTCCGCCCTCACTTCAGCTCTCACTTCCGCCCTCACTTCCGCCCTCACTTCCGCCCTCACTTCCGCCCTCACTTCCAACCTCACTTCCGCCCTCACTTCCGCCCTCACTTCCGCCCTCACTTCCGCCCTCACTTCCGCCCTCACTCCCGCCCTCACTTCCGCCCTCACTTCTGCCCTCACTTCCGCCCTCACTTCCGCCCACACTTCCGCCCTCACTTCCGCCCTCACTTCCTCCCTCACTTCCGCCCTCACTTCCGCCCTAACTTCCGCCCTCACTTCCGCCCTCACTTCCAACCTCACTTCCGCCCTCACTTCCGCCCTCACTTCCGCCCTCACTTCCGCCCTCACTTCCGCCCTCACTCCCGCCCTCACTTCCGCCCTCACTTCTGCCCTCACTTCCGCCCTCACTTCCGCCCACACTTCCGCCCTCACTTCCGCCCTCACTTCCTCCCTCACTTCCGCCCTCACTTCCGCCCTAACTTCCGCCCTCACTTCCGCCCTCACTTCCGCCCTCACTTCCGCCCTCACTTCCGCCCTCACTTCCGCCCTCACTTCCGCCCTCACTTCCGCCCTCACTTCCGCCCTCACTCCCGCCCTCACTTCCGCCCTCACTTCTGCCCTCACTTCCGCCCT
Source organism: Hybos culiciformis (assembly GCA_964007475.1). Taxonomy (NCBI): domain Eukaryota; kingdom Metazoa; phylum Arthropoda; class Insecta; order Diptera; family Hybotidae; genus Hybos; species Hybos culiciformis. The sequence goes on along the minus strand of OZ023273.1, from coordinate 26,483,494 downwards.
CACTTCCGCCCACACTTCCGCCCTCACTTCCGCCCTCACTTCCTCCCTCACTTCCGCCCTCACTTCCGCCCTAACTTCCGCCCTCACTTCCGCCCTCACTTCCAACCTCACTTCCGCCCTCACTTCCGCCCTCACTTCCGCCCTCACTTCCGCCCTCTCTTCAGCCCTTACTGCCGCCCTCACTTCCTTCCTTTTTTTTGGGCAGGTAATCTTTATTTCTCACCCGAGCTACCTATTTTGAAAAAAAAAATTATTTTGGTATATTTTGAGGCGGGAAGACTCTAACTGTAGCTCCGTATCCAAAATTTTTGGTCAGGTAATCTAATTATTTGACCGGAGGAAAAAAATTTTTTTAACATATTTTGAGCCGGCACGACCTAACCGTAGGTCCCTGCCCAAAAAATTTTCGGCAGGTAATCTTTATTTCACCGGACCTACCTTTTTTGAAAAATAAATTTTAATTGTTAAATAATTTGTAAACGAAAGATTTTTAAAAAATAATTTAAATTTTCCGCGCCAAATTATTTTGTTTTTATAAATAACAAATGATTATTGAGTTGACTCATTTTTTTTGAGTATTCAAACGGTACAGCATGTCGTTTTTTTTTTAAACTCAAATTCGAATGAGTAAAAAAATATTTACCCCCTACAGAATTACTCATTTATATCATACACCGCGCCTAAAGAAGTATAAACTTCAATAAACTTCAAAAAATTCCTGAATCTTTTTTTATTCGAACATTTTTTCTGTGCTTTTGCCTTCAGTTCTTCGGATTTAGATGCAGCTTATAAAACTCCATTTAAAGAGCAAAAAAGTATTATAATTAAAATTAGATTTTTATTTTAGAACAAAATAAATTTTCAATGAAATCACTTAAATTTATTTTCTTGAACACAAAACATTCAATTATAGAATAAATATACGTACTACATACGTGTTGTACACATTGTTCAAGAATATAGATTTTCAATTTTAATTCATAAATAAAGGAAGTTTATTGGAAAAATACGTGTAGCTATAGATGACACATGTTCTGATGATGTTAAAAATCATTGAGAATAACTTTGTTTTCTACAAAAGTTTTTTTTTTTTAATCACAAATTTAAGGAGTTGAATTCCATTCGTCGTACATCAAATTATTTATATTTTTAGAGAGTGTTGTATATTTATATATTTATGTATAATAAAAATTATTTTTAATATTTTCTTATTATTATTGGGGAGAAAAATTTCCTCATAACGAATCACAAGAATTTTTAATGATGGACATTTAATTTTAAGTGTCTGCACATTTTTCTTATGACTTCAAAAATGCGTGACATTATTTTTGATACTTCGGTTAAATAATAATATTAAAAAAAGTTTTTTTTTTTTTTGTATAATAAGGTCAAGTTACTGTAGCTCTGAAATAAAAACTATGATGAGAAGAACGGAAATTGGACGATTGAAATAATATAAAAGCATAAATCTAGACCAAAGAGATTGTAAGTCTTATAATGACAAAAAAAAAAGTTAAAATGTGTAACTTTTGTCGAACTACAGTTAAAGCTATATTTTATTAAAATAATTTTAGTCAACGTAAGTAATTGACAAATTTTCTGGGTTACATTTTCTACAGCTATTACTTCTGTATATTTTTTTTAGAAAAAATAAAAAAAACAATTCATATTGAAATAGAAAATTCAATAATAATTATTACTTTGTTGCTCAATAATATTACATTCTCAAGTGTATACATTTTTATGCTAAAAATTCTTGAAAATTAAATTTAGAAAACTTTGACATAGGTAGGATATCCTTCAAAATATAAAAATGTTTTCATTAAAGGATTTCCGGGCACGTTTTTAATAATAAAGTCTCTCAGTGAAGTTTTTTCATTTGAAATTGTTACATTTTTTTTCGTTTCTTGTTTTTATTTCAATTTCAATTTTTTTTTTTCTGTTTTGTTAAAATAGAAAAATTTTTTTTTGTCTTCATTTAAAATTATGTAATAAATGACCAACTTATGCACAATTGTACATATACATACATGTATGTATTACATGCATGTGAATGCGAAAAATAGAGCAGACTTTTTATTTATAATATTTTTATTGACCGAAAACTCTGAACATAATAATTTTAATTTCTTTAAGTTTTGGTGCAGTTTATTGATTTGCTCTTACATATCCTATTATTAGTGACTTTGCTAAATGGTGGTCAACAAAAAAAAAAATTAATATATATTTTCACTTCTCAGTTTGGTTCTAAAATCTTTTATTATTTAGTCTTGTAATTATTATTAGTTGTTCTCAATTTTATTAATAACTTCTAGCTGAGGAACAGTTTCTATTCAAATAAATCAATTGTATATAATTCTTAACGAGAACGAATCACTTAAAAAATAAAACTTAAGTTTGTATATAATGTATTTTTGGTATATGAATATATATTGTTTGCTAAAACCTTTTTTCTCAATCTTCTGAACCTAATAACATAAAGAACATTGAGTTGCATAATTTTATTTATTCTCAAAGGAGACTTCTTAAAAAATATATACTATATATCTTGTTGAAATTATGGTTCTGCTTTTAATGGCATAATTTTATATTTTATCCATATTTCATAAACAGATAACATATTATGTATATCATATAGATGTATATTATTTATATATATATATATATATATATATATATATATATATATATATATATATATATTTGAAAGATGTGAAAAAGTTTGTTGACATTAATAAAAAAAAAATTCTGAAAAATTTGATTAAAAAATATATTCCACTACTATATACTGTATATAATACATAATAACATAATACTATCAAATATTTATTACATTCCTTCCTTTTATTTTCAGATTTAAAAAGTTTCTGCGAATCCAGAGAGTAAAAAAAAACTGTTTTCAATAAATTATTAACATCTATAATTGAAAATAATAATTGGATCAACGATTGGATGCATTTGTTGTAATAATATTTGTAATTTTCACAATCGTTTCACATAACAAGTGAGAGTAACTAAAAAAAACGATATCTCTAAGAAAAAATATAATGAATAAAATATATATATATCTCCTTATAATAAATTTAATAATTTTCGTTAACACATGTCTGAAGTAAAAATAAATGCGACATACATTCATTTCAGTTTTGCATAAATAATTAAATGTATTCGCCAAAAAAAAATTATAAGTATAACATCTTTCAAAAGCAAATATCCTTTAAAATATTTTAATTTAATAATCTGGCGCGCAATGTTGGGAAAAAAAATAATCATTGTACAGGATGATATCATTTCATATGGGAATATCATTTGAGGGAAGTCCTTACCAAAAAGCTGAGTTAATTATACTACATCGATTGAAAATATATGTTTTTTTTACAATTAACGCGTTCAATTAAAGATTGTTGACGGCTCATTTAATGAGATAAAAGTGTTAAAAGGATAATGAAAAAAGATTAATGAGTCTTGAAAGAAAAAGGACCAAAATTTTAGATAAAATTTTAATTTTATTTAAAAAGATTTCAATTTTAAAATATATTCGAATTTAATATTGATTAAAAAAATAAAATTGTTAATGTCTCAAAATTAAAGTTAAATATCTACTGAATTTTAATGTGTATTTAATTTTCAAATATTTTATAATCTATTTAATTAATAACTTTCCGATAGAGTAGTAGATGTACTCGTAGTTTTATTTTCATATAATAGTTTCATTATTAAAAAAATTTTACGAAATATGAAAATTTTTTTGTAATAATTTTAGTTGAACTTTAGTAATTTGAATGACTGCAAGTAATATACACATATTCATATAAACAAATGCTGTATTTATAACATGTATATAAAAATTTTATTAATTTTATAAAAGAAAATAATGTCATTTTATCTTGAATATAAAATCTATCTTTACAAAACATCAAATTACTCAAAAATTTAACCTGAATAATATGAAAATTTCAATAAAAATTTTCTTTACGCCTAAATCATTTTCATCCTGTCCTATTGGATTAATTTTAATTAAATAAAAGAAAAAAAAATTGTTTACTTATCTTTACGATGAATATGCATGTAGACTGCTTTTCTTTTCAACAAAGAAAAATCAACTAAAGAAAAAGTATGTCGCATAGGCTCTCATTACTTTCATTATGCGAAAAAAAGATGTTTTTCTCTTGTTTTTTTGGATTTCATGTATTCATAAAAGTTTAGAACAAGTTTCACATAAATTATAAAATTTTTCATAAATATGCTTTCAGTATGTTGGAAACGTCATTTACTATGTCGGGCTAGTATTTCTGCTCTTATTTTAAAATATTTTAGTTTAAACTTAAATGGAAATTGCAAAATTTAATTCGTATAGGTTTATTATTAATTCTCTATGTTCGGCAGTGAAATAATTATTTAGTTCTAGAAGTAGTTCCGTGATGATGTCAACGTCATAAAACTAGTTTTAGTTCTGAGCCATTCAAAAAACAAAAACTGTCCTTATTTTGACTCTTTTGAATTATTGTTTTTAAAATTTATTTACATATTTACTCATTGGGCGACCTTATTTTAGAAACGGTAATGTTCGTAACATAGATCAGTCTTCTAGCCCAAAAATATGGTTTTTTATGTTCGAACTTTAATGTAAACAGCGCAGAAAATGTATGTCCTAAGTTTAATTCAACTATAAGGTAAGATATTATAAAGATATATATAAAAATATATAAATTTTCATATTTTTTTTTTAAAGTTTTAAATAAGTCTGTTATAACAAATCAAATGATAATTGAACATAATATTATCTTATGCTTATGTTTTGTTGTTTAACAAATTAAAATTATGCCAAGAAAGCAAAAATTACACGGTTTTATTCATGCATGCATGTATGTTTATGTTCTGTATAATATGTATATTTAAGACTGACAGTATATTATTATATATTTCTTTAAAAAAGGAAACACATGGTAGAAAATATTTTCAAAAATTTAACTCATAAGGTAAGTCGTAAAAAACAACAAATTCACACTAAAAAACTTCTTTGATTTAGAAAAGCAAAAAGAATGTTCCATCTTTTGTTAATTATGCAAAAGAAATTTTTTTGAGAAAAAAAAATACAATAAGAAAAATAAAAAATAAATGAAATAAAATGTTGATAAGATTAAAGGCCCTACACTCTTGACAGATAAAAGATGAGTTTATTTGAAAAGTAAATGAAGTTTTCTTTTTTTTTAATCGCGATAACTTTTTTTTTTTTTTTGAATGAATGTAATTATAATGAAAAATTAAAAATTAATAGAAACCAAACTCATTCAAAAAAATTTTGAATTTTATTATGTTTGGCTTTAATTTCTAAATATCATGTAAAAGTTATTTATCAATCCTTACAAGATAACATTTCACACATCTATAGTTTAGTATACGAGGTTTGCATAAAAGTTCTAAGCAATAATTTTGAAATGCCGATGCATCTTAAATTTTCGAATCTTTTGATCACATAATACATGTTTGATGTTTAAATATATGGTTTTTCTAATTACGAATTTATATATGTAAAGGTTAGCTTCATTAAGGTTAGCTTCATTTTTTTTAACAGAACTCATAGTCTTATAAAAAACAAGAATTTAAATCATGTATGAATTTGAATTAGCTAAATTATTACAAGTTGGATTATGTTATTTCTCTACTAAATTATAAAACTTAAAAAATATTTTATTTTTTAAGAATTTTTCAATAACAAAAAATTTGTTATCGTAAACCGATTTTTTTTCTTCCATAAGTAAAAATTTTATTTTATTTTCCTAAATTCAATAAAATTAAAATGGCCTAAATAAATAAAATAATTTATTTTAGATATTATTATTTTTTTTTTGTTTTATCCTTTCATATTAAGTATTATTTATACAAAATACATAAGTTACAATTACATACATACGTATATAATTGTAAAATAATTATCAGTGGGTTTGTAAAATATGGAAACATTTTGTTTTTAAAAGGCCAGCGTGCCGCGGCGGAGAATTCAAATTTTACAACTAAAGCTAAAATTCTGCACGAAAAAATATTATATTCAATATTGAGATACATCTATATTATGTAACTTTGACAACATTATGTAATTCTAAGTCAGTGATGATGTACTTAAAATTATTTCAGCTACATAATTTGACTAAATAACTTTAATATTGCTACTTTTATATTATTATTTTTTTTTTAAGAAATTATTTTGTTTTTATTTTTCAAATGATGGGTATAAAATATGAATTTTTTTCTTCGACATAATACATATGTACATATATTCAATTTTAAAGAGCCAGACTGGCGTCAAATTATTGGATTCTTATGAAAAAAAAAAAATTGGAAAAAAAAATCTAAATATATGTATATAACGAACATAAAATAATAATTTTTATATAATAAAAGAAATGTAACAGACTTATAGGAGTTCATTTCTATTTACCAACCACAATTTCACAAAACAAAAAAAATATATATAAGATAATATTTGATTCAAGTTCTTTAAATAAAATTTATATTTTTTTTACAAATATTAATCAATTTTATCAATGAAATAAAATAAAATATGTACACATTTTTCGAATGGAAATTAAAAACTATAGAAATCACTTTCTATTAATCTATTATATTAAGATTGTGTTACCGACATCTAATTCAGATTTTTTTGATTATAACTAGTTTACGTTGAATTTAAGATTTTGTCTACTTTAAGTTTATTTATCTTTTTACGAAAAATATTTCAAAATTCAAAATTGAGGAAACACAGAATTTAAAAGTAGATGAATTTTTTCTACTTTTTAATTTAAAAATAAAGAACACTGCAATTTAATGCCTCAGTTTACAGGGTATAGTATTTCTATGAAATTTATTTTCAATTGACCGAATTCAACTTAGATAGTTGAAACTCTACCCTTCTACAGTGAAGTTAGCGCATAATTTTATTTTTAAATTTTTAGGAGCCTAAATGCTAAACTTTTGAAATCCCCCACAGCAAAAAGTTTCTTTGTAGTTTAAATAGTTGAAATGTGATTTTGCTCTCTTTTGCAAATGACTTTTATAAGGGTTCTTATAGAAGTAAAAAAAATAGATTTAAGGTACAATGAGAATAAGGAAAAAAACTGCATCAGTAAATAATTTTTTTTGTTTTGAATTGGACCTTAAGAGTTTTGAATTTTGTATATTATATTTTTTAAACTTGATATTCCTTATTTTATAGTTTAAAATGCTAATATACTTTAATAAATTAAAACCGAAAAAAAATCTTATTGAACTGGATGTGTCTTATATTACAATATGTAATAGGATATTATTTCTCACACTATATATAATATATGTTCAATTATTTACTTTAAAAAAATTACTGCAACATTTCTCTTAATCCATAGTTATATTTATATTAAAAACAAACTATATTTTCAACAATAATAAATATCTCGAAGAAACCTTTTTCAACATAAACATATAAGTTAATGAAATATGGGAATATTCTGAATATTATATTTTACAACAGGTACCTGTGTATAATGAAAACCAAAAAAAAAAAAAGGAGAAAACAATTCGTAATTGATTTTATTTTTTTTTGAATACCAAACAGTTGTGTTATCTTTCATTTTTTCTGTTTATATAAAAGTTTATAATTTCGTTGTTTATACTTAAATATGAAGAATGGATACTTCATCTTTTGTTGTTTGTTTAAAATTTTATCTATAATGTTTACTGCTAGAAAAAGAAATATTATGACAAAAAAAAAAAAAAACATAATATTTTTTTTTTGTTTCAAAAAAGAGACTAATTTCTTGATTAAAGTGAATAAACGCAACAAAAATCCTTGATAAATTTTTGTCTTTTATTCATTATTAAAATAATATAAATTGTTTTTGTTTTTGGAGACTTTATAAGAGTTAATGAATAGAATTTCTAACGTGGGGTGGAAAATATAACAAGAAAAATTGTTTAATTATATTTAATACATGGTCCTGGTGTATTTTATAAATATTTTATTTTTAATTTCGTTACATATTTTTTTTTTGTTCTTATTCTGTTTCCCTGAAATAAATTTTTTAGCTACTATGGAAATAAATCCATGAATTAAGTATTTTTTACATTTGGTTAATTTTTTTATCATATATAAATTTAAATCATTTTTTAATTCGTGCATGTTTTCCATGGTTTCGAAATATGTTGATTAAAAAGGGTTCAGAAGATTAATAAAATATAGATCGGTTTGACGTTTAAAAAAATATTATATAATATTCTTTGGTTTTGAATTTACTTCGAACATTTACCTTACAAAAAAAGTTGTACTAAGGAAAAGAGATCTCGGCTATTCCTATTTCTTTCACTGCATAAAGTTTTTTATTTTGATTATTTAAAAATTCAAAAAGAAATTTATTAAAAAGTTTTAATTTGTATAAAAATAAGTCAACCAAATGAACCCTTATAATTGTAGGTTTATTATTTGGTTTTAACTTTCCTTTGTCATAATTTTAAAATCTTTTTTTTTTCTTTTTAATATTTGTATTTCTTCTTCATAATAATATTTCTGACCATTTCAATCAAACCGAAGGAAAAATCAGTGTTAAAATTTATTCTTTAAATGTCCCCTTATGCTTGAAAAACATATTTCAATTATTTTCATTATAATTTTTTTTTCTGTTTGAAAAAGTAATAATTTTTGATCATTTCTATTAACACTTTCAATGTCCACAGAAATAATAAAAATAGCTTTCGTAATATAAATGACATAAAATCAGATATTATTATATTATTATTTTTTTTGTTCATAAAAGAAGAGAAATTAATATTGAACGAAGTGAACCATAAAAAAAAATTAATTGATTTCTTCCCGTTCAAAATTATTGCTTCCTTCTATATATTTTTAGTTTCATTAAGTTCTTGTTTTATAACATTTTTAATTTATATTTTAAGATTTTTAATACAAAGTTAATGCAATAATAATTAATAACTAAATAATACCAAGAAGATCAATTATAAAAACTTATATATACAGAAGTATGATAGTAATTTTTAATTCGAAATAATCAAAAGTTTCGTTTATCTGTACTATAATAGAAAAAGTTAATTTCATTTTTAATGAATTAAAAAATAATTTATTTTTTGTTACAGATAACAATTATTAAAAGAACATCATAATGCAATATTTTGTCAATAAATCTTCATTCGTGTAAAAATACTTCAGTGATACTATAGCAGTTAACATAATAGAATATAGCGATGTTCTGTCACATTAAGTACGTATATAGTACTCAAATTTTCATTGAAAACAAGACTCATTATAATTTTCATCCAAACAAAGAGATTTTCATACTTTTTTACTGTTATAATTTTTTAAAGATTATTATTTTTTACTTTGTATATTCAATATTTTTGTGTGGGGTGTATTAAATTATATAAAAAAAAATTTTAATATTCATTCATAAAATATATGTATAGATTAAGAATACAGAAAGATTGGAAGCTTCATACAACATTTTTTCAGTCTTTTTTGGTATTTTATTGTGAAGGTGTTAGTAAAACTAAATAAAATTCTTTTCATACATTGATAATTATCACATATTTTATTTTGTTTTACTAACACATTGACTTAAAAATACCAAAAATAATGTTGTATGAAGCTTCCCATCTTTCTGTATTCTTAATCTATGGTATAACCTAAGCCATGTATTGTTGTAATGTGACACTATCTTTAAAAAACATATAATTTTTTTTATATTTTTTATCAAAAATATTTTTTACTTCAACAGTATTTTTATCAAACAACACAATGAGTTTGAGTTTGTAGGATTATAACAATACCATCATAAATTTCAGGCCTTGTGCATAAATTGCGTAGGGATAAAAATCAAAACAAATATTTGATACTGTATGAATATATCTTTAGCTTAAAACCTAAAAAAAATTATTATCAAATTATTAAAAGCAATTTATTAAGTAATTAACTTTAATTTTTATGAAAAACTAGAATTAATAGAATAATAGTTTACTTAAATTGAACAAATTAAATTAAATTTTCTATAGAAATTTTCATACAGTGTTTCATACATTTATTATGAATTTTATCAACGAGATCCTTTTCCCATCTTCACGGCTACACATTTACGTCGGTGTTGATTACGTGCAAAATTTGAAACACCTACACAATAAAAAATCATTAAACAAGGTTCTTTTTCATTCATTATTGACTTAACATTTACGTAGTTATACATAAAGTTTAACCATGTCCTATTTTTATTTTTTTGTTTTTGCATTCTTCTCAAGGATATCTTATCTTTTTAATATAAATTGAATTTTATTTTATATTATTTCTTCAAAAAAACAAAAATTAAAATTAAAAGTATTGTTTTTTGTTTGAGTATTATGAAAAAAAAAAATAAATAAAAATAAATAAAAAAATCCTTAAATAAATTCTTAAAATTTAGTCAAGTCTAATCTTCATTGTTTTGTTGAAAATTACGTTGGTTCGAAAAAACTAAGAAATCTCAGTATCTCAGATAGTAAGTGTGATAAATAATAACGATTTTTAAATGACAATGACGTGTGATGCGAAAACATTTTGTTTAGACTGTGTGTTATCGCTGGAACTGCGGGTAATTGATGCGCTTGAACTCAAATCGCAAGCATAAAAAAGAGTTAAAATTGTTTCAACTGTCACGGAAGCTGTGCTTTGAACAACACTGTGACGGGGCTTAGATTATCATGTTTCTTTCATATAATATGATGTATAGATGTAAGACTTTTATACATCAATTAAGACGAGCTTATGTTCAGCATTAAAATTAAATAAAAATACATATGGATATTTTTGGGTATAATTTTATTTTTTATTTTTCTGGTATCTGGAAATCTTGTTATTTTTGTTTATTATATGATAAAACTGAAACAAAATTATTTGCAATAGGTAATAGGTATATATTTCTATTTAAAAATTTTATTTTATTATTTTTTTTTATAAAAATTATTAAAGATTGCGATTATGAATTCACAATGAACAATTAATTCAAATAACAATTTATCTAATCAAAAAAGCGACTTTAGTTTTTTCGTTTAACACAATTTCTTTTTTAATTCTTCCAAAATATAAAGTTTTTTAGATATTTAAGTTAATACAGTGAATTGGCATATTTATAGAAAACCTTTATTAAACGAAAAAATAAATCATGTGTTTTTCAAGTTTAGATAATACTGATAAACACGTTATGGATGCGGCTCTAATCTTCAAAAAGTTTTTCGTTCAAAGGGAAAACTACCCACAACTTTCGAATTTAAAATATATTTTTAAAAATTCCTAAATTTACTTATGCTGTATAAAACTCTCTAAATGTTTATTCAAATTGTTTATTGTGTGTTTTAAAACTAAACTTTAATAAACCATACATAAATGCAGATTGAAAATTAAGAATAAACAATTTTTATTTATTAACTCTGTGCTAGACGAAAACCTGTTTAAAACGGAAATATTTATGGGATTCCGTCTTGGACAGGTTTCACTGTATTCTATTCTGAAACATTTTAGCTTTCGTTTTATTTTTCATATATTAACTTTGGATGAATTGATTTGCTAAATTTTATATAAAATATGTTTTTTGTCTATCATTAAGTTTTCAGAAATCTAACCATTATTTCTTTTGTTGTCATAAATTGATTGAAATGTCCACTAGAGGTCTCAGGTGTATATTACACAAAAAAATATTTCATAAATATTATTTTTGGTTGAAACAGCAGTGTTGTATATTAGTGTATATAAGACAAAAACTTTTTTCGCATCAGAATACAAATAATTTATTCTCATGAAGGATTTCTTTACGTTTTTTTTTTTTGAATGAAAAATAAAACCCAAAGGACTTTTTATTTATACAAAATTATATATTTTTCACAAATGGTTTTTTTCCAGTTTTCTCTTTTTAACTTTCCTAACATTTTTGTTGTTATTGTTGGGAATAAAAAGGTACGTGATCCAGATGTGAAAAACTTTTGTATAATTTTTCCTTTAATAAATATTTATTTATTTCTTCAAATGTAAAAAAAATGGAAAAAAAAAATATGTCAGGATGCCTATTCTAAAATATTAAAAGTGAAGGATATTCAATATCAAAGTTTTACGATAAATCTGGAGAATGATAAAAGAGTAATTGTTGTTTCAAGAATTTATGCTTTATTATAATCCATTTTTTTTTTATATGAACAGCGGCGCAATAGTGTTTTGTCCAGGGGCGGATTTACACAAATGCCGCCTTTAGGCACTAATAAAAAAAAAATTTCGGGAAAAAACACATTTAAAAAAAGACAAATTTTCACATAACATAAAAAAAATAGCTTTTAGGCGATTTTGATCACTTCGCCTTAACTGATTCTAAAAAGTTTTATACCACTTTATGAATGAAATTTTTTTTCTAAATTAAACTTTAAAATAATCTAAAACGACTTTTCAATTAAATTTTGGGACCAAATATTTGGGACGGAGCAAGTCCTCTTAAATAAAATCTTTATGTTTTTTTTTTGATTTTAAACGTTTTGTATTGTTATACAATTGCCGACAAATTTTTTTTATGAAATTTTGCCGCCCTAGGTTCGAGCCTAGTGTGCCTATTCGTAAATCCATCACTGGTTTTGAAGTTAAGTTTCGCATATATCGCATAAATTAAATAATAGTTCTTACTGTTTAAGTTTTAATTTTATTTATAATCGTTTCACGGCAGGCATGGTTTGAACTTTTTAAAACGAATTTTATGAAAATTTGGACGAAATGGATAGTACGCAAATTTGTTGTTAAAGATGAAATTTTTATTATTTATATTTCAAACCAGAAAATTTTATTTAAAAAAATTATTTAAAAAAATAATTCTAAGTAAAATTATTTACCCCGTCATTAATAACGTGAAATCTCGATTAAAAAGTGAAATGTGGAAGCCAGATCCCTTACTGATTTTTTTTTTTTAAATTATTCTTAAAATTCCGAGAAAATTTTACAGAATCTAATCGATTAAATTAACATCAAAAATGAAAGTTGAATACATTGTTTGTCAATCTAATAAGTTTTATATGTATGGTAAGTAATTGGAATGATCAAGGCTCGGTCTGTAAGAAAAGTCTCACAAAAGTAAAATTTAAGAAATAAGTAAAAAACAAAAATAGGAAAACAAAAAGTCTTTTTCAGGATGGTCATCACACTAAAAAATATTATTTTTATATATATTAAGTAATCTATAACAGATTATTAATATCAATAAATTACTCTTTAAAAAATCAGAATAAAATTACTGGCTTAAATAAATAATTTTAAAAGTTTTAAGAAATCCCACTAACCGATGACGTATTATTTAAATTATATTAATTATTTAATAAAATTTAATCTGAAAACTATTTTTTGTTTGCAATTTCTCGTTTATCTTAATTTATTTTTCTTCAATTATCTGTCTAGAGCAGCGGTCGGCAAACTATGACCCGTGGGTCACGGGGTGACCCAAAGCATCATTTCATGTTACCCGCTTCGAAATTTTGAAGTAGTTCTCAAATCAATGAATATAGTTTTTGCTTACAACAATTGCATATAAAAATTTTTTTGTTTACAACAATTGCATATAAAATAGAAAGTTTTTCCAGCAATTGTTTTTGTAAGCCTTAGATAATAAATAAATTAACTTTTGATTTAACTATTTTTTTTAAAATTGCTTTCATATAAAATTGCCACTGACCCACTATAAGTTTAAAAAAATCTCATTTTAGGCGAATTTTACCCACGACCAAAAAAGTTTGCCGACCGCTGGTCTAGAGAGATAGACAATTTTTTTTATAAGTTCTAGTTTCAACCATTAAGAAAAGAACACTTTCTACTATAAATAGTTATTATATAATATTATTGACTTTATTTCTTATATAACCTTGGTTCATAATTTATCTTGATCAGGAAAAAATAAATTTATTTTCAATTTATTCTAGTCAAATAAATATTTACAGGCTCCGTACAAACAAAATAAAGAACAAAAAAAAAATATATATCTATATTCACGTTATTATGTTTATGCTAAAAGTTTTTCCATAGTAATCTTTTTTATATTCACAACTTCCTGTGGTAGTTAAGGTTGTTATATCATATACAGATTTTTCATATAAATACATATATAACTAAAAAGTAATAGTTAATAATAAATATTTGTTTTTTTTTTTTTTGTTTTGGGAATTTTTTCGTCATATAAATTATTTGGTTTTTATTAACAGGTGCGATGAGACTTAGATAAATTGATAATTTTTTCCGGATGTTATGTATATATTATTTTTTTTTTAAGATTAAGTGATTATAGGAATTATTTTACGCAATTTTTTTTTTTTTTTTGATATCAAATGAATGGAATTATATTGTTTTTTTTGTTGTTGAATCTATATTCTAACTATTCTTGTATCGTACGATAATATGAAAGCTTAAGTCCGCTTCACGTAGATTTGTTAGCATACCAGTATGAGCTGTTCTTACATCAGGTGTTTGAATACTAAATTCTTGTACAAACAACGAATATCAATTTATACTGTTTATATTGATAATTGCAGTTTAGTTATTCAATTTGGTTAATAAAATTATGTTATAATTTTCATTAAGTAAATAAAAGTTATGCATTAAAAAAAAATTATAATATTGAATAGGAAAAGAAATAGTATTTATATACAAATAGAAAAGAAAGGATGTGAAAAAAATAATAATACTCTCGATTGCAATTTTTCCCCTCTACTATGATATACAAAAGTTTTAGAGTTTGCTTGTTAAACTTTTATATACCATTGTCCTTGCTAACTATTTTCTTTTTTAATTTTTTTTTTTTTTGTTCGCCCTTTGTAGTTATTTTCTTCTGGTGAATAAAAATAAAATTTTCCTTTCTTTTATTTCTTTTTAATATAGAGGGAAAATAATGCTTGTGTAATTCAACGCTTTTTTTTTTTTAAATCGTCTCCATTCTACATCTTAAAACTGTAAAAGTATAAAAAAAAAATACTTATTTTAATTTAAAGAATTTCAGTAAATGCAATTTAACTTCTTTTTTTTTTTGAATGACTTTACGGAAAAATAGGTTTTATTATACATGAACATTATTAACATGAACGTTATACCTATAAGAGCAAATTTAAAAAGTATTTGATATCAACTTTAGCATAGAAAATAATGGTGGAACACGTTTTCTTAGATAAATAGTTATTAATGTTATGAAACTGTGTTGTTATTCTTGTTATTTTTCTCCGATTATAAATATTTTTTTTTTTTTTTAATTGTCACAATTAAAAAAAATACAGAATAGTTGGAATGCAAACTGTTATATAGTTTGGAAATATTACATGGGGTCTTGAATAATTTAATATGCATCAAAGTTAAATAGTTCTAGAATGGTTATATAGATATTAGAAAAAAAACTGTTCTTCTTCGTTTTAGTGAGGCTGAGGACATTTGTGTAAATAAAAATCATCCATTTTCTAATTTCACTAATAAATTTTGACTTTTTTTTTAACGTTGATCAAGACTCAATAAAATATTAATTTGATTTTACATTTAACTTTAACATTTGTTGTTTTTCCATCAACCTGTAAAACAACAAATATCAAATTCCAGTACACTATTCAAAATTATTGTGATTCAAAACTGTAAGCATTTAACCTCTATCTTTTTTGGAATTTGCAAAATCTTTAAAATCCTTATCAAATTAAAGTTAATTATATTTCTGTAGATAATTAATTCAAAATACTATATTTAATAGCCTGTAGTCGAAAATCGAAAAAAATGGGGTAACTATATATATAGAACCTAAAGATATGTATTCTTAATATATAAAGGTATAATGAAGAGTCCGAATAAAAATTTAATAGATAGATTTGTTTCAACTTTAAAGTATCTGCATTTTAAATAGGTACATTATTTGCATCTTACTTATTTTAGAAAAAATTATAAGAAAAATTTAAATATTGACTTTATTACAATTACAAAGTTTTTATCAACTCACTTTCTTGTCTGTTTGTCTGTCCTAGAAATTTTTTAATCAAATTTTAGACCACTTTCCGACAAGCTACAGCTCCGAAATTTTGAATATAGCTCTGAACCCGATGACAATACAATATTCTACCACTTTAATCGTGATTTGAAAAGTTTTTCGTCTGTTTGTCTGCCCGAGAAATTTTGCAATCAAATTTTCACAACCAAAAGTTTGTCCGATTTCATTCAAATTTAGTACATAAAAAGAAGAAATGATTGAACACACGAATTTCGTAACAAAAAATTTATTGGCCTCCTACCCAGCGACGTCCTATGGAGAGGACTTCAAAAATACCATTTTATTCAATCAAATTCGGTATTAAATACACAGATTTTGTAATAAAAAATTGATTGGCCTCCTCTACCTTCCTTGCAGAGGACTTCAAAATTTCGTCCGATTTTATTCAAATTTTGTACCTACAAAGACGACATGATTAAACACACAAATTTCGTAATTTTGACAATCAAATTTTATAAGAAAAATTCTGCTTTGTTTCAGCTTCAAAACTAAAAAGTAGAAAATAAATATTAAATCATAAAAAATACATTTTATAAAAAACAACGTTTTTCTTGCGCACTAAAAAGTATAAAATAATTTTACTATGAGTTTCATTTTGGTAACAGACTTTATAACTTTTCTCCGGCTCATTCAGAGGATTGTGGACACACATACTTGAAACTGATTACAACAGTCTATAACTAGAAACGTGGGGCACATTTTTACAACACATTTACAGTATTACCTCAAAAATGCGCCCCACGTTTCTAGTTATAGACTGTTGTAATCAGTTTCAAGTATGTGTGTGGAGAAAAGTTATAAAGTCTGTTACCAAAATGAAACTCATAGTAAAATTATTTTATGGGAGCGTCTACAGTTACGGCAAACGTAACTCCTTTTTTTTTTTGAGAGTTACGGCAACCGTAATCCTGTTCAAAATTGACTAAAGTTACGGCAAACGTAACTCTTTTTTTATTTTTAGAGTTACGGCAACCGTAATCCTGTTGAAAATTGACTAAAGTTACGGCAAACGTAACTCTTTTTTTATTTTTTGAGTTACGGCAACCGTAATCCTGTTGAAAATTGTTTAAAGTTACGGCAAACGTAACTCTTTTTTTTTTTTGAGAGTTACGGCAACCGTAATCCTGTAGAAAATTGTCTAAAGTTACGGCGGACGTAACTTTTTTTTTTTTTTTAGTGATTACGGCAAAGTTTTTTTTGAGCATTATGACTTTTTTTTTAAATAAAAAGTTGTTATGCTGAATGGGGGACGGCCGCCGCCTCCCCCAAACCCCCTAGGGCTTCTTTTTTTTTTTTTATTTTGCCTTGGGGCTTCGCGCTTTTAATTCTTTTTTTTGTATTTTTGTATAACTATGTAAGGTTTTACTATTCTTGCATTTTTTGTATGACGATGTAAGGTTTTTACTTGTCAATAACTTTCACATGTACACATAATTTATATTTTCTATTTTGTACACGTTTATAATTTTAATACTGTAGCCGAGAGGTAGAGTGGTAGAATGAAATGCTAAAGAACGAGGTTCGAATCCCGAAGAAAGGGTTAAGACAAAAAAAAAAAGAAAAAAAGAAAAAAAAGAAAAAAATAAAAAAAAAATAAAATTAAATAAATTTTTTTTTTTTTTCGAAAAAAAAAAAAAAAAATTGCCGTAACTTTAAGCATTACCTAAAAGTTACGGTTGCCGTAACTTTAAAAAAAAAAAATAAGTTACGTTAACCGTAACTGTTAAAAAAAAAATAAGTTACGTTAACCGTAACTGTTAAAAAAAAAAACCAAGTTACGGTTGCCGTAACTGTAGCCACTCCCTTATTTTATACTTTTTAGTGCGCAAGAAAAACGTTGTTTTTTATAAAATGTATTTTTTATGATTTAATTTTTTTATATTAAAAAAAAATAATATTGTATTTTTATTTTTCGATGTTGCGATGAATTTGCTTAAATTTCTAATCTTTTCTTAAATAAAAATAAGTAAAAGGCTTAAGGGTATAATATTAAAAGGAACAAAAATGGAATAAAAAAAAAATACTAATAAATGCCTAGGTAGTATATTCACGAATAAAAAAAAAATACACTTATATATGAAAAAAAAAAAGGAAAAAGGTATTTAGGATAATTTGTTTAACACTATTATAAACAAAATTAGAATTTTAATGTTTACATTATTTATTAAGTTGAATTAAAAAAGGATATATTTTGTATAGTTTTTTTTTCTATATTATATATTTTGTACTTATAATAGTATATATATACCTATATTCACTTAAAGGTGTAAAATGAAAACTAAAAATAAAATAAAAAATTAGCCGCGAGTGTTGAGATTTTTTTTACGTTTTTTTTATACTTATTTTAAATTCAGTTAATATAATTTTTTATTCCAAAGATGTTTCTTTAATAGTTATAGCTGCAGCAATGAATAAAATAACATCACAAGAAAAACATGATAAATATAATATTATGTATAGAAAATAATATCAAATATCTTTTTGTCGGTAGGGTAATTGGTCTTAATATTGAGTTAAATTGATAGAATTTACTTCAGAAGTTACTGAAGATAACAAATCAGGTTTTATCATAAATTAAGTGTAATAAGATTTATACTGTAGATGTAGAACAAATTTTATGCTGACTTTAAAAAAGTTTAGCTCAATATTTTATTTTGTCAACTCAAAAAAATAATAATGTTTATTATACAAAAAAAAATGTAAAATGTTCACTCAAGTCAATAATTCTCAATTTTCTAGTTTGAAATAACGATTAGTTGTGGTTTTTTTTAGTTATTCTAAACTAAAAGATATATACATGTATACTTATATATTGAATCAAATTCTAGCCCAAGGTGAGAATCAATAATAATAATAACCAATAATGACAATACCACGCAACATATTGTTCTAGGCAGAGCCGTCCTAACATATTTCGTACCTATGTGCTAATAGTTTCCTGGCGCTCATATCATAGAAAAATTAATTATAGACTTATATTTTATATATTAAAAAATAAATAAATAAAATATTAAAAAACGATTTACCGTTAATTCACCGAAAACACAATTCGCCCGAAAATTATAAACAGGTTGAGTTCGGTTAAAAAATCGCCGCTATAAAAAATCGCCGTGAATTGTGTTTCATACTATTTTCGGTGAATTGAGTTTTCGGTGAATTGTAATTTCGGTGAATTGTGTTTTCGGTGAATTGTGTTTTCGGTGAATTGTGTTTTCGGTGAATTGTGTTTAATACTATTTTCGGTGAATTGTGTTTTCGGTGAATTGTGTTTTCGGTGAATGGTGGTTTCAGTGAATTGTGTTTTCGTTGAGTTGTGGTTTCGATGAATTGTGTTTCTGTGAATCGACGCAACACGTTAAAAATTATACAAGCAAATTTTCGGACTCGTAATTTTCAGCACAGATTTCCAAGTGAAAATTCCTCTTTTTGGTTTTTTTCTTGTTTTTATTGTTATTATTTTGCGCCCCTTATATTTTGGCGTTAGCACATTGATTAGGATGGCACTGGTTCTAGGAAGCCTAAATCATCGTGAACGTAACAGTAATTAGATATTCTGTATGTAGAGTCTCGATTTTATAATTTTCATATATTATAAATTTTGTATTATTGTATCAGGTACAGAAGTTCAGTATTTGTTTTCTTCGATAAATAAATACTTTAATTTCTTTATCAACTTGGATTAATCCGATTTCCTAGAATTATGAAAACTTTAGTTAAAATCTAGTTTAAAAAAAAAGTTCTGTGATATTAAATTGTTGTCAGTAATTTTTAAACTCAACATGATATATTATTTTGTATACTGTGTATATTGTACATGTAAACATTATGTAGGACTGATTGTTGGTGTATCAAGTAAATATATGAATAATTAACATACTGTGTTTGTTAACCTTTAATTATTGCATTGCAAAAAATGATTGGAAATTATTTCCACACTTACCTGAAAAGAAAAACAAAAAAAAAATTTATTTTTCATTAACTTGTTTTGTGGTATGGATAAAGCAAATAATTTAAAAAAAAAAATCCTCTGCATCATTACACATTTCCAATCGTAATAAATCAAAAAACAAAAAAAATTTTAATGGGAAAAAAATTAAATTCTTATTTTTAATTTTAAATTATTGGTTCATAAAAAAAACGCTGAATTAGTTTTACAACGCGAATGCCATAAATTTGTTACATTTTTTGTTTGGCTCTGAAAATGAAAAGAATTTATTGCATGTGCGGATGTTAAATGAACTTAAAAAAGAAGAAGTAAAAACAATGTAGTACTTAGGTACATTTGTATCGAAACAGACAGTTTAAAATTAATGACATGCCATATTACATATTACCAGAAAATTTTAATTTTCTTCCTTATTTTAAAATTCTGTCCATAAATTATCAGCCAAGGCATTATATATAATGCTATATTTGATTAAATCTTTTATTCTTTCATTTGATATGACTGGAAAAATTAAATTTGCCAAGTAAATTTGTAAGTTTTTGACTAGGATTTTTAAATTGTGAAAAAAAATGTTTTAAATAATCAAATACTATACTTAAAATTAAATCTGTAGATAAATAAACGCTGCAAAGCAGATTACTACTATTCAACCTAATTACATTACAAGAAAGTTTTTAATATCTTGCCCCTATCACCTGGTTAATCGCTTTGATATAACCTGTACTTACATAATGTATATCTGAATAAAAATACTAGTTTCAGAATATTGTGGAATTAATTCATGTTAGCATCAACAAGATGTCTTTTCTTACTTTAACTAGAAATTTAATATATTCAACACCCACATACTAATGCATACACAAGACGACAACACAGAAAACCAACATACTACGCATAGTCTTATGTCCGAAGATAATTTAAATCCATAGCGCACTTAAGTCTTTGCATATAAATCTACAATTATTTTATAACATTTATTATTTTTAATAGCTAATTTAAAATTTTATATCATTCGAAATCTTATATTCGGTTATCATAATTTTCTTTTTATCACGTCTCACAGTCATAAGTATAAAGTCTATTATTTTGTAACCATTTTTATTTTTATACAATTGTACAAAGGAGTACTTTCACATATGAAAATTTGTATGTTCATTACACACATTATACAGACCTATACACTTTGGAATGGTATTTTTAACATTTATATATGTAGGTATGTAAAATATAAAAAATTTGCATATATATTATATATGTATACTAGAATATACAAGTCATTTAACAATTTGACATTTTTTAAATAATAAGAAAAATTTTTAGCTCGAAAATAAAGTAAGTGGAAACTTAAAAAATTACAAAAAAAAAATCAGAAGATCTAATTCTAAGAAAGAAAGTAGAAAAATAATTTTTTTTGACTTAATTCGAGAGAAAAAAGCTTTATATACAAATTATTTTATGGAGGAAAATTTAAATAAACAACATCCACAAAATAGTCTAAAAAAGTATCTTCATAAAAGGCAAATCAATCTATCAATTTCAATATCAATCAATATGCAAATTAATAAAAGAAACCTACGGATACATACTGAAATTAAAATGTGCTTAATTTTCAAATTATGTTTCTATTTGATTTTAATTGTCAATCGTGTCATGAATATCAATTCAAACCTACACAACTTATAAATGAATAAAACAAAAGTTTTCTATTACATTATTCCCAATTTTTCGAAAACCATGAATAAATCTCTCTTATAATATAATCATGAGCACGTCGTTCTTATATACTCAGCTATTTTTTTTCTTGCTTCATTTTGTTGAACCATATCAAAAAGGATATTATTACGTAAAAGGATTTATATTATTTTTTTTCTTAATATACACATATATTAAAAATGTGTGTATCCTTTTGTGTGTGAGTTTTTAATAAAGCTTTTGATTAAAATTCATATCACATTTGGGATAATAAATCATATTCCCCATTTTTTTGATATCAACCGTTCAGTATAGTTCTTCTTCGCCTTTCCTTTACAAAAAGAAAAAAAAAAGATTTAATCTTTGGTTAATTCAGCTGAGCTTAATATAAGTATTACAATTTAATAGAAAATTAAAATTAAATATTTATATTGAGAATTCTTATTAAAGATTTAAAAAAACTTTTGAGTGAATAATTAATTTAACTTTGTGTGTTTTTACGAAATTTAAGCTTATATTGTTTTTTATTTTAAATAAGTTAGAATTTTTGTTTTTAGCATACATTTTTGAATCAACTTTATTAATAACAGCTGCAAAACTGTCATAAAGAATTAATGGTAATACGAATCCAAGGTTTTTCGAATCTCCCTGCGTACTTCAAAGATTATGAGATCTTACTTCCGGAAAAAGCTACGAATGTTACTGCCAGTTACTTGTATTCCAGTTCTTTGTCAAATATGAAAGACCTAACACTTTTACTCTTTCCCTGCCGAACTAACAAAGCAGTTTTGTGAAAAAAAGTTTATATTTTATGTTTGTACTATCTCTCTATCATGATGATTAGCTATAGATTTACTCATACTATGTTATGTTACGTTGTTTATTCATTTTACATACCTAATACAAATTATGTTAATCTTTACTAATTATAATTTATACAAATTTTATATATTAAAAAAATTAAATTAAATAGTTAGTGACATCTTATATAATTAAAACCAATAGTATTATAGACATCACAACTAAAGAAAATATTAATCGAGAAATTTGATTAATGTGGGATGAAATAAAAATACATAATATTAAAGTCAAAATTAATATTAAAAAAAACGTTTCCTATAATTAAAATTAACTTTTGAATTTTGATCACAATAATATTAAGAGTGTGAATTTACTTTTTAATCTGTGTTTAAAGATTGTAACGCAGTTAAAATGGGGTATTTGATGGTTTACAATGCTGAAAGTTGTAAAATTAGTATGTATTAAGGATCTGAAGTTCTTTTTTTAATGGAATATTGTTTTTTTTAAACAAAATATAGATTTACACATTTCAAGCCAAACACTTTTTAGTCAATAATGTAACTACAATGAATATAGTGAGCTACCAGAAAACTGACATTACTATTTTCATTACTGATGTTATACTTGGTCATTTTGTGTCATTTAAAAAAACTAGTTAATGCTTATTATTATCTACAAAAAAATAAACTTCCTACTATGTAACACTCAGAGTTCCTTTCCAAACAATACATATATAATAAATATACCAAAATCCTTTTAGATAAACATTATTCTACCATTAAAATTAAGATATAAATTTAGCATAATATCTATATACCGTGGTATATTAAATGTAAATATTTGGTATTGTATTATATACTTTTATAACAAGATTTTGTAAAAACGTAAGAAAATAAAATATTTTTATAGCTATGAATTTATTGATGTTGCCCATAAAAAACATTCAATCTATATAATTTACTGTATGTAGTATTGAATCATAATATCGTGCCATCTTTAAGATACTCGTTTTGTAAAATTCGAAATTAAAAATAGAAACTTTTTTATATAATCTCAAATTAAAGTTAATATTAATAGATTCAAGAAAATAACGAAATTCTGATTTCCTGATTATGTCCAAGGATTCGGGCCGAGATCGAAAAAGTTTAAAAATGAGTACGAGGGTAAGCGTCGATTATATTAATTAAAAAAAACTGTTTATCTCCCACTTGTTTCACGGATTCGGTCAGACAAAATAGATTTCGTTGAACATTTATATGTGGGAAGTCGTGGAATCGATCTAATGAAAAACAATGCTTAGTACCGATTTTTTCCGAGAACACGGACTGGGCCTAGGCTTCAATGAAAATTGAGTGCAGACCGTTGGTAGTAACCTAAAAACATTTAGCCACAACCTAGAAGCAGAAAATAGATTTCGATAAAAAATTGTATTAAGGTGGCTTGGATCGAAAAAATTGATTTCAATTTAAATTGAATTGTGATTCAAAACTAATTTTTTTAATTTTTTGTTTAGTTCTGTTTCCTTAAATTAAATTTAGAAAAATATAAATAAAAACAACTTCGTTATAAACAAATAAATTAATGCAGCAGGGGCCAAATTCTGTAACTATGTTCGAACAACATTTTTTCAGCAACATACTATTACAAGTTGTACGAAGAACATTTTTGGAGTAACATAGTTACAGAATTTGCCCCCGGTTGATATCATCAACGTGGGAGCTATTGTAGCGTAGCAAGGCTATTCACCTTGTTCAAAAGCTATCTCAAAAATTATTTCTGAACAAAATGTTGTATGGAAAAAAGTACTGAATTGGCTATAATTGGCTATAGTGTGTAGAATCAGTAACATTCTTTAACGTTGTAAAATGCCCAAAATTTAATATTAACATCATACAAAATATTTATGTGATGCGATAAACCTTTTCTTTTAATTAACACCTTTCTATTTGCCTAAATTTAAGAATTAATAATTTCATTAACAACCAGCTTAGAAAGTTAACCTAAAGTTACATTGTTATATCCTTGAATGGAAAAGTATTGTATAGAATAAATCTATGTTCAATTGTATCGGATTTCAGTATTCAAGTTATATTCAGTATTATTTACTGTTTTATTAAATTTATTTTTACTAATAGTTTTACATGTATATATATAATATTTACACATGTTTAAATTAAACTGAACTCTGTTATATATTTATATAGATACATATATATAAATGTATGTATATGCACTACATAAAACAGAATTATAAGAATAGAGAAAATGTTGGAAATTCCCTATATTATTCGAGACATCAAAAAAATAAATCAATTTAATTCAAAAATTATTCAACATCATCAATTTGATTTTGAATAACATATACTGACAAATATTTTGCTATGATATATGAAAAATAAAATAAATACGTAAAATATAAACAATATTGATACATTAAAAAATCCATAATTCCATTCCATTATTATTTTCTTATTAAGGATATTGAATGAAGCATTAAGAAAAATTTGCGATAAAAAAATTATTCTAAATAATGTGTAATTATAAGGAGATCTATTGGGAATGGAATATATTTGAATTTATTTGCTTAAATTTCCATAAGGAAAAGTACAAAAAAATTTATTTATGTGCATTCGCATATATGTATCTAACGAATAAACTCTATCAACTCGAAACTTGAAATCAATCAAAAAAATTATCGCATCGAAAAGTACAATATATTTAACAGAATCAATATCTCCAATTTGAAAAAATTAAGTATTTTCTAATTTTTGTCAATTAAAATGATTATAGTTAAATGATTAATTAGCTTGTTCGAAATCTATGTATCTAATGTAAAATCGTAAATATAGTTACAGTTTATATTTAATAATAATATTTGTATTGTATAAACGTTTTAATAATATATCCCTAAGGTTGATATCGATCAATTTTAAAAATAAACAAATTGAAATTTAATGTATATTAGATACTCAAGAAAAACTTTTCTGAACTCTATGAATTGGAAAAATAGATACTTATGTAGAATATACTTACCGCCAAAAAAAAAAAGGAACTTTTGCTCTAAATATTATTTTGTTTATCATTTTTGTGAACTATATACTTAAAAAAAAACTTTTATAAATTTTATTTTAAAAAACAATTTTATGTATTAAACAGAAACTGATGCACTTAACTACTTTTTATGGAATCACTTTTAACATATAACTAGAATAAGTTTTTTACTTTTAAAAATTTTGTGCTATTATAATTCACTTTATAAAAGTTTTTTATTGGGCATTATTTTATACATAATTTATTATGGACTACTTATTGGATGATATAAAGTCCTTTTATTATATTTTTATATTAATATAAAATAATAAATTATACTCAAATACAAACAGTGTACATATTTATATAGACACCACATCTATTCAATCAAACCGTCCGGCAAACCAATCTCAAAAAATTGAATTTATTTAAACGAAAAAAATTTAAGAAATACCTATAATGATTTATCTTATAAGTATTGGCTTTTATTGAAGAGTTCATAAATATAAAAAGCAATAATTTTTATAACAAAGTCGTCGAAATCAATTACGATATCACTAAACAATAATGTTTAATTCATTTTTTTAATTTTACTTAATACAATGACATTGTTGTTCATCACCCCACTATTGACTTATAAACTTGATAGTTATAAACTATGATTCTTATTGACTTCATCATGAATAATTAGAAGACCATTGAATAAGATTTAGCAAAACAAAATAGAAATTATAAGCAATTCTCGAAACATTTTCTATATATTATTCGTATAAAATTTTCTCTAATCAGGTGTTTACAACAATTTATAACACAAAACTATGATGTTGATTTTCATCGTTTTTATTTATTATGTCCAACATTAATCCTAGATAATGTATCCATGGAAATTCGCCATAAAATATATGAGCAGCAAAATTTTCACTTGCATATTAAATTTTTATTCTTTTTTTGTAACCCAAAACAGCATATGGAGATTATGAGATTTTATTTTTTCTTAGTGAACATTTTTTTTCCAGGGGTTTTAAATTCACATTTGGAGAAAAAGTGAAAAGTTTTGTTCACTTTATGCATTTGGTGTCATTTATCAGAGATTATTTTGTAATATTTTACACAGCACATAAAAAGAAAAAAAAAACTAAAAAAAAACAAAAAAAAAACTTAAAAGTTTTGTAATAAATAATCATAAAGTGTTTTTAATGAAAGTTTTCGTTAGTTTTCCTCATTCAGTACACAAATATGAAAAAAAAAAAATTCCCAAAAGATCCATACCGAGTATGAGACACAAACTTTCAAATTTAAATTTTAAATTAGTTTTAAATGAATGAAAATAATAAAATGTGACAAAAACTAGCTTTACCAGAAAAGTTTTATGATTAAAAAAAAAAAAACTAACATGAGCAAAACGGCACTAAGTATTATACATTTTTTTTTTTAAATATATATTAGCTTTAAACTATTTTATGTACATACAAATACATTATGCTACATAATAATAATAATAATAATAATGTTATGTTTTGCGTATATAGTAGTAGGTACATAAAAAACAGTATAAATTCTTTTGCTGTCTTTGCTCTTTGAAATTTTCATTTTATGAAAGCAATCAAAAATATAATAAAATTTTATCAAATTCTTTGGAAAATTTTCACCTACTTAGTTATTAAGTATATAATATTCAGTTCAGTAAAATGTAAAAGAAGTTGAAAACTTAATTAATAGAAATTTTTTATTTTAATGAAAAATTAAATGAAAACAAAAATTGTACAATAATTAAGTTTATTCTTTATCTAAAAATTTTCTTTCAAATATTATTATTACTAAAACATCACACCAAAAATATTTATCTAATTTGATCAAAAACAAAAAAAATATTGTAAAATGATATCAATGATATTTTGTAAACACACCATATATACATTGTACATACAAATATAGTGCTTTACATAAAGAAGATAATAATATCTTTACAGAAATTCTAGGTAATTTATATACCCTTCACTTAATTATAAATATATACATATTGGTTTGGAAAAAATTACCAAGAAATATGTTTTCTAAAATTTCTTTATAAATTCATTTCAATCATTACCATAATCTTCTTTGCAATTTATTTTATAATTAAGATATAATAAAAATCATGATAAATTTGAAAAATATATTGACGACAATTTAGAGAAATGTATAACAGTATTATAAATGAAGTATTCAGCCTTTTTTTCGACACTTTTGCTGAACATTTTTTTTAATCGAAATTCTTTTCCAGGTAATATATTCTCTCCATCTTTATATATATACAATGACAAGAAAGTAAAATAATTTTAGAGAGCCCTCCACAAATTGAATAATATTCTAATCATCCATCTGTTCGACCGTTGGACAAAGATTCATCCAACGGTCGAACAGATGGATGATTAGAATATTATTCAATTTGTGGAGGGCTCTCTAAAATTATTTTACTTTCTTGTCATTGTATATATATATATAAAGATGCAGAGAATATATTAGATTTACCTCAATTATTTTCAATTTTTCCTCGGAACTCTTTTTAAATTGTAATTGGTTAAAAATTATTTTTAAACATAAAAACCGGCCTCATCTAACTGGAATTTTAAATGTAAGAAGCTCGATATTTATATTTTTTGGATCTGGAGTTTCAAATTTTCTATTGCAACTATTTTATATTTTTGCTAAAATTAATTTAACTTATAATATTAATTTAGGGAGTAAAGAAAATGTATAGCATAAAGTGTCAAAAAAAAAATACAGTAAATATTTATTTTTTTCTTTTTGACAAATCTGTTCATTGAATATCACAAATTAGGTATTAACTTATTTTTCCATTATTTTCATGCTCAAAAATTAATACGAAAAATGAAGGTAGAAAATAAAATTTAATGAAAAAAAAATTTTTTTATTCAACGAAAATAATAAAAGCCGATTATTTCTTTTAAGAATTCTCATAGAGATTAAGTTTTGCTATTGAAATGACTTGTAAGTATTCTGTTCTGTTCCATATTATTAAAATAAACATTTTCAAAAACAAAAATACATTTTGATTGGAAAAACTGTCAAAAAACACTCTATTGTATGTATTTATAATACAAAAAAAAATACTATCATCGAAGGCAATTAATAGACTTATTGAAATGCTATGAAAATTTTTTTAAAGTAAATTACTTAAAATTCAAAATTCTCTTACCTGTCACTTTTATTTTCTTTCATAGGCCGCTAAGTGTCATTGAGAATAAATTGTGTTTCTTTCCAAAACATAAATAAATCTATATACTATACTTATTGATTTATATTATCGCCGATGACAGTAACTTGGTGGCATGCTACGATTTTATTAATAGGAAATCAGCATCTTCAAATGCTTTTACTACGAAACGAAATTTTCTGCAAAGTAGCATAAATCACGACTTATCCAAAATTTTACAGTGGGGTCATCTCAACAGAGTTGAGTTTAACGCTTCTAAAACGCAATGCTGCCTTATTTCTAGAAAGCTGTCAACTTTCGAACCCTAACTTTCGAACCCTAACCTCGACATTTTAGGTTCGAAAATAACCAGCGATCTGAGCTGGAAAATTCATATTATCGAAAGGGCTAAAAACGCAGCTAAATGTCTAGGTTTTGTAAAAAGGTGTAAACAATTCTTTCCCCCCTCTGATCTCTTAAACATTTACAAATCCTACATACGACCGAATATAATTCATGATGCTCCTAAAACCCATCTTGAGTACCTGGACAAAATTCAGAGGAGGGCTATTAGATTGATCAACGATCACCAAACCACCAGCTCTTTAACATCACTCAATCACCGTCGCAATGTAGGTACACTTTCTGTACCACGTCACACCCATATTTCGTTAAAATTCCCAGATGTGAACGAGCTTTGAAGATTCGTTTTCAATTCGCACTTTGAGAATGTGGAATGCTCTCCCTTCAAAATTGTTCCCTACAGCTGGCGGACGTTTGATTTACGACTTGCGCCGCTTTAAGGAGAGTGTAAATGATTACCTAATGACTGTCCCACTTTTTAATCCCGTCTAAAATTCCTGTCCCCATTATCAAATCCATACTTCTTTAAGTATAAAGGTATCCCACCTAGTTACCAAACTTTAATAAAAAAAAAAAAATATGAGTCTCGGGACACACGGAAGAAGTGAAACTTCATGGTAAGTAGTATTTTCTGGGGCGGCTAAATAAATAAAACTGGCCAAGTGCATATAAGACATGACGCCAATTGATTTGTTCGATGACGACTAGTTGATTTTTGTCCTTCGACTGCTGCAGCTAGTCGACTTAAAATAACTTGTTTTGGGGGAATTCGGCGGCTTAGAAAAAATTAAACAAAAAAACTTAAAAACCAGCGACTACTTAGATATAAAAACATTTAAAAATTCTAAAATACTTTTTAAGCTCAAAAATTTTAGTGGCATAATGGCTTTTAAATTATTTCAAAATGCCTATATTTATAGCTGCATGGCCTATGATTTCACTATATGATGATTTCACAGATGATTTCACTATATTTTAAGCCGTAAACAAAATTCCGATTACAACTATATTATTAGCGACAATAATGTATGAAAAAACAGCAGCGTGGCTTAAATCATGTTTTCTTTTTGTTGCCCGAAAAGTTTAACCTAAAATAACTTTTTCAAATATGCCTGAAAAATTTCAGGCATATTAGTACTTCTTCTGGAAAGGAATTAGAACAAAAATATTCTACATGCATTGCATTAATGGAATTTAATGGCAAAAATAATTTATACTAACAACTCAATTACAAATTACTTCAAAAAAAAAATCTGTTTTAGTTAAAAGAGCATTTTCAAATATGCCTGCAAAATTTGACATTAGTATTTCTTCTGAAAAGTAATTGTAATAAACATTTTCCTCCTGCATTTTATTAATGTCAAAAATAAATTACACTAACAAACTAAAAAAATTACATTAAGAAAAATTAATATCAAAAATAAATTATCTACAAAATAAGTGCATTGGAACATTTTTATTCAGAATACATATTTGTATTCCAAAAACTTTTTGAAAATTAGCACTAATAATTAATAAATGAAACATTTGTTATCCAATAATTTAAAATAAATTTTATTTTCCTTTCAATCGAAAAAAAAAAAAGTATTTTCGACTTTAATTCTGAGTCAATATAGAGTAGGTTATTGCGCTGATAAGCTTCATTAAGTTGCTAGCGGCTGTCGGTTTTATCATCAGCTGACACCTAAATTTTTTCTTTTTTCTTTTTTTTTTGCCTTTTTTTTTGACAATAATCGATGCATTTTTGACATTCAGCGTTACATTTTTGACACTTACATTTTTTTCACTCTCAATCACAATGCCTCTAAAGAAGTTTCACTTCAAAAAAAAAATGTTGACTTATAACTGAGATGGTTAAGAAAATACTTTGAACAATTTGATCTGTGTATTAATACCATGAAAAAATAAAGTCTAATTTTTATATATTTTTATACCCCAAGAACTCAAGAAGAACTACACCAATCGACACAATTTTTGTATGTTGGTTTGGTCTGCAGGAAAGATTTAATTAAGTGTTAGCGCATATAAAGACTATTACATTCTTATGAATTTGGTTATCAAATGAAATATTTATTATGTGAAAACTTTTCGGCAGAATAAACAATCTGAAAATGTGTTTTATCTCACGGCAAACAACATATAAGCGGAACTCTTAATAATTTTCTCTTTTCCGTATGAGACAGTCAAATTCAATTACTAAGATGATTCACATATTTTATTTGAACAAAAAAATTGTATTTTTAAAATATACTTTCATTTGTTGTATCTTATAAAATACAATCATTTAAGAAAAAAAATATAGTAACGTTGTTATGCAATTTCTATAAAAAAAATAATACATTTTACAGTGCGACGCCCTTTTGGTTAATAATAATGTAACATAACTATTATATAGATCGTTTTGAGTGCATGGAAAATAACTTTTTTTTATTTTGCCTTTCAGATTAAAGGAGAATAAAAATAAAGTAAAAATGATTTCAAGATGATGGAAAAAAAAAAGTTCACACAATCGGAACTATATATGAAAAATTATATTTCTTCTGTCATTTAAATTGATAAATAATTCATCCAGCATTCTAGAATATGTACACGGAAATCTACTCAATTAAAGTTTCAATTTTTTTTTGTTTCAAGATTTTGTAAAGCTTTAGGTTAATGTTTTTGGAGGAACAACAAATAAAACAATTGTGACATTCAAATATAGATACCGATGATAGACCACGAGACGAATGAATTTTCGATTATAATCCAAAAAAAAAAAATTATTAATAATAATAATTTATGCATGTTAAAAAAAACAAAATTTTCTCGGAAAATGAATCTATTTAATACCGAATATTGAAACAAATAATTAATACACAAAATACAACATCAAAATATTTTAATTATGTTATGTAAATAAATTATAATTTTCAAAATTTCCAGATGTGATAGAACGAGCTTCGGAGATTCGTTTTCAGTTCGTACTTCGAAAATGTGGAATGCTCTCCCATCAAAATTGTTCCCGACAGCTGGCGGACGTTTGACTACGATTTGCGCCGCTTTAAAAAGAGTGTACATGATAACCTACTAATTGTCCCACTTTTAAATCCCGTCTAAACTTCCTCTCCCCATTACTAAATCCATACTTCTTTAAGTATAAAAGGATTTGGTAACTTTAATAAAAAAAAAAAAAATCTATGTATGGTTGTAAAAATGAAAGTACATGTATGTAACCTATAAACTTCTGAACTAATAAACCGATTTGGTTATAGCCGAACTTTAATAGCCAAATTCGGCCCAAAAAAGTCTAAATTTCAAAAATCTGGTGTATTCACCCTGAAGTTCCAGTACATCAAAAAATCACTTCAATGGGTAAGATATCAGCTAAAAATAAATCCTTTTTTTTGCAATAAGGGTTCTTTACGAGTTAATTTGACAAAATTAGTACGATATAAAAAGTTTTCTGGCCACGTATAGTAAACAAGAGAATTTATTTAATATTTGAAAATCTTTTATGCAAAATGCATAAAATGCTTTCTAACGTGAAATTGAAATAAATTTATTAAATAAAGTTACATCTTTTAAGATTTATTCGAGCGAATAATTTTTGCAAGGAAAAGATTTTTTTTCTTTTAAGGAAAATATTTCCTTTAGAGAAATATTGTTTATGTTTTGTGTACAAGCGGAAAAGAGTTTCTATATATATTATATAATACTAAACTATTGTTATACCTATAGTTAGATTTTATTTTGTTAATATGAAAAAAGTATTTTTTTTTTTGGAATCTGATCAAAAAATATAATTTAATCCTACCCAATGAAGGGACGTCAGGAAATTAATACTTAACCTTCGTACATCAAATTAATAATTGGATGTCGATCGAAGCAAACTTTGTAGTGGAATTAAAATTACACAACCAACTAGAGTGTATAATTAGTAAGCTTAGTCGAATATCGGAAGAAAATCTTCAAAAAACAAAACTTTAGTAAGTTTTTTTAAATTATATTGCTTTACCGTTTTGAAATTAATTCAAATAATTCAGAGGACAATAATCGACAAAATTTGAATGTTTCAAACTTTTGATTACTTAAGTACCGGACTTAATTTCAAAAAAAAAAGAACAGGAAATTCGTTCCCTATCGTCTTATTTTTACGTACTCAGTTAACTCTAAGCATTGAGCTTTGAATTAATTTTAAAGTTTTTTTTCTAACTTCAGCCATGCACAAACACTGCTTTCTAAATAAAGTTTTATTTAAGATCTGTGCAAATTTAAGAAAATATTCAAATTTTAATACATTAGATAAATTAAAAAGAAAAAATCGAAACATTACCAAATTAAAATATACAATCCATAAAAACAAAGTTATAAATCTTTTTTAAATTGAATCTGTTAACAGTTTTTTTTTGTTGTGTTTCAGTACTATTTTTACTCTCGCTTTCGTTTTCTCTCAAAGATTTGAATTCTTTAAAAACATCTGAAATGCATTGTCATTGTCACCGACTATGAGTCGATGTGCAGAATTTCATCTCGATCTGATGATCCACTTCTTAAATTCCATGAACAACACTCAATCAATTAATTAACACAACCAAGTTAATATAAAGGATTAAAAAAAAACTGTTCAATGCAGTAATGTAAATATCCAAAATAAAATAAAATATACTCACATAAAAAAGTATATTGAGTTTTAATAAATAATAGAACTTCAATTATTCAAACATTGTAATAATCGAAATCAATTCAAAATGAAATACACTATGCTGGCGTAATTACTTTAACACATTATTAAAGAAAGCAATTAATTTTAAATTAAGTTGAAAGTATGATTTCTTAAAATAAAAATTTCCCAAAATAAAATGAAATTCTACAATCGTACATATTTTTTTTTATGTTGCAGACACGAAAGCTAGTCTGGTGTATTGTACACAACAAAACAACCTATAAAAATGAATTCTGATTTTAATTTTCTTGTACATTAAATACCATATTGTTCATCAACTTTCCTAAAAACATATAATTGGATACCTATAACATTCTTCAGATTTTATGAGCACATTAAAAAAATGAACCATAATAGTGTTCTTTTTTTTGTTGAATCATTTAATTTTTGTACAGAATGATTTTATTCTTTTTATTTTCAAATTGCATATAAAACTCAGATTTTTTCCAAACTCATGTTAGATTGTTGGAAAATCAGTTTTTTTTTTCTATTTCATTAAAATGTCAAAACCAGTTAACTATAATTATATATAGTATAGTTTATATATATATAGTATAGTTTGATTTTATATAATAGAACATGATACGTATATAAATTGCAAAAACAGATAGCTGCGGCAGCTATATTTTCTGAATATTTTTTGCTATTTGTCATAGCAAGGAAAAATATGTAATAGTTTTGCTTTTTATAATATCTGTTCGTTTTCTTATGATTATAGCTATATTTGTCTAAAAATTTCGGAACTCATTATGTACAAAAAAACTGTTTTTTTTTTTTTGTTAGAAAAAATAATAAAAATTATTATTTTGCTATAATTTATTTGCTATATATTTTTGGACGAGGCATTGGACGAGTATTTGAGTACATAGTATGAGATTTTGAGTACATAGTATGAAAACATATTACAATGTTAGTTTTGTTTATACAGCTGGTTTTTATAGGTAATTTTCCAACGAGTTGTTTTTTGGTTTATATATGTACATAATATTTATATGTTTATAAAAGAAATATTTATAGAATTATTACGTAAATACTTCGATTTAAAAAAGAATAGTTTAATATATGCATTCAGGTTCAAATGAAATGTATTCAGGGCCGTGCCTGAGTTCATTGCCGCCTGCGTGCAAGTCGGTAAAGCCGCTTCTAAGCCATATGTGCAAAATATAATTCTTTTTAATTAGAAAATATAATTTAAACCACAAACCATTTTGAATTAATTTTTATTAATAAGTTACAGCTATAATAAATTTATTAACAGGAATTAAAAACTTTATGTTAAAAAAAATTAAATTGAACATAATTAAAAATGAGAAATAGGTCTTCGTTTTGCTTTTTAGGGTTAATACAATCTCGACTGAAGTTATTTTTTGTTATGTTAGAAAGTATAGAACTGGCTTTAAATTTTGGGTTTTTTTTGACTCAAATTGAAAAAAACATTTGAGAAACATATTTGCTGCGATTGTGAAGTAAAGGAAACAGATAATAAAAAAATAAAACGCAGAAGTAAAGCTAAAATATCACTTAAATATCACATATTTTAAAATTTTTTTAATTTTTTTTATAAATTGCAGCTTCTGCACAGAAATAAAATTCAAATACAGTCTTTTGAAATTCCGCTAGTGGGTGTTTTTCAAAGAATTTTTGTCGCATTTTCACAGCACTGGAGAGTGATATTTTAGCTTTATTTCTGCGTTTGATTTTTTTTACACACACAATCTCAGCAAATATATTCAAGTTTTTCATAGTCTAATTGAATCTTAAGTCCAAAAAATTATTAAAATGAAGATTATTATGGAAAAAAAAAGAAAATTTTAAAATTAAGGAAATGCATCAATAATAAGGTTTTGTTTACCTTCTGTAAAAACATAGATAAATATAAGGATTGATAACATAATAACAACTCATCACGATTTCGAATAAGAAGTTAATTTAATTTCTTTGGCCGCCTTTAAAACTGGCCGCCTGCGGGCGGTGCCCGCAATGAACTATTTACAGGCACGGCCCTGAATGTAGTGTATATATATTATAAAACGCGAGCTTATTTTTGAGGAAAATTAAGTTATATTTTAATGAATGTAGTTCATTGAGAAAAAAATTGGTATTCAATTTCTTTCTGTGCTTTAAGTCATATTATTATATGACAATTTGTCCGAACCTTATACTAACTTGTATATTTAAAATTCTTAAAAATTAAACTAAAAAAGTTCCATTAATGATATCATTGATTTTTTTACTAATTAAATTATATTATTATCATTTCGCGAAAATTTTGAATCCTTGAACAATTGATAACAATAAATTGCAGCAATTAAAATAAATTCATTAATCCTTTAATTTTGGAAAAATTCTACATTTGACTCTATTATATTATAGAACTAAAGTATGCAAATCCAAAATTTTTTATGAGACAATTCAAATTTATTTTAGTCGTTAAACGAAAACATAAAAACAATATCTATATTTAAACAAATAATAATTTTTTTATTTAATTATTGCGAAAGTAATTAGTTGAAAGCATCGATAATTAAAGTCATTTATCGGATTCGTCTGTCCGGGAATATACAATAATAAAATTTTCTTTTTTCCAACGCCTTATATATGTAGATTAATAATATTTGAAAATAAATATAGTTACATAAAAAATATATACGTGTATACATGTAATATTTATATAATTAGTTTTAGAAAAGGCATTCACACAATCAATTGTCATAAAATTTCAAACAAGATTGTTACTTCGACTATGATGAAAATATTACAATATTTTCTGACAATAGGTGACAAAATAATATATTCACTATAAAAAATATAATAACTCATCCAAAATGTAGCAAAAGTAGCTAAAGCAAAATTTTTCTATATCAAATAATTTCTATATCAAATAATAATAAATGATTTTGTAAAATTTTTATTTCGAATTTTGCTACGTCTAATCATACGAGCAGATATATATTAGAAAATAAAAGCGCAAGTAATTTTTCGTTACTATGAGAAATAGCAAATCTTGCTGTAGTCATTCACTGGTTTCATACTATATACATAGAACAGATACACAGAAATAATACCTCCGGTAGCTATCTGTTTTTTTTACAGCGTAACGCTTTCTTTAATAAAAAAACATTATAATAAATAAAATATTATTAAAACATTTAAAAAAAAACAAGTTTTTATAGTATTGACGTCAAATCATACTGGTACAAAAATAATTGTATCCATAATAGATATAAAAGCTATATGTTCTATGGGTCTTGACAATTGCATAAACATAATTATTAAAAATAATTTTTATAGTAAATTAATTTTTTTATAATTACTTTTCAAAAAATATTTTTGTTTTCAAAATAAAAAAAAATAAAAATTAATGAATTTATGAAGTCACCCATTTTACAATTACTCCTTCTACGAGAGTATAAAAAACAATTAAAAATATTAAAAAAGAAAATAATGTCTTGAAATTATGTCACTGAATAACACATGAGGATGATGTAATTCTTACATTAAACCACAAAAGAATTATTCGTAATGTCTTGATATCGCACTGGTTGTATACAGTCCCTGCTTTCAGTAGCAATTTTATGGATGCGGTTTCATTCTTGTGTCAACCTTAAAATATTATTCGTTTGCTTCGTTATGATCCAATACCCTTTGTCATTAGTTAGTGTCTCATTTCAATTGATAATCACATTTGTATATTCATTGAGGATAGCAAAGCTTCTGGAATAATCCGTGTTATAAGGCTATAATATATACTGTTGTATAATTTCATTGGAAAAATTCTTACATTTTAAGCCAAATGGGTTGATTAAGTTTGAAATAAAAAATTGAAATCTTAGTTTTGCTTTAATATTGTGATCGAAATCAACTTTTCAATTTACTGAAGACTGGAACTTAGCCAGCATCCTATATTAAATTTAAATACCAAAAATCAAAAATAGTTAAAGTTAGCATTAATATTAGGATATTATAATTACTTTGTCATTTGAAATAAATAAGAACTATCTCGATTAATGTGCATTCTAAATAATAAACATTTTAATATATTTTATACATATTATTATATAGTAGTGCACAATAAACCTGTATCTATTATTTTTTTTTTTATTTTTAAATAATAATAATAATAAGTTTCAACATTAAGTTTTTTATTTGAATATAATATATGATGGATATCATTTAATGTAACATGATAGAAGTGTAACATTAATGTATGTGCAATGTACAGACATAGACGTTGTATGTATAATGTATATATATTATAATGATTTATATTTTATTTTTAAATATTTACTATCAGTAAACATCAGTAAAATGTATATAAGCATATTATATAGTCATAAAATCGAAAAATAATTTAGAAAATCATTAATTATTTTTTTTTCATTGTTTTCTTTTATTTAAGAAATTTGAATATTTCATACTGTACTATTATGAAATATGTAAACATAATATTAAAGAAAGATATGACCACCCGTCGAGTTCGACTAAGCTTTCTATGTGCCTATTTAGTACTGTCACATTGAAATTAACATAACAGAGTCTCAATTACGAATAAAATAATCGTGAATTTTGTTTTTCATTAAATCGTAAAAAAACCAGCTCCATACGAAACATAAACATTTGTTTTGTTATTTTCCTATTAACTTTTTTTTTGGTTTTTAGTCAAGTCGTTAGTATTTATTTTTTTTAACGCAGGAGAAAATAAATTTATTTTGAGTGTAGACAAAATTACTATCAAAATGGAGCCAATATAAAAAGTTCTTGGTACTATCAATCTTTAAGATCTGTTGCCAAAACATACATAATCTAATATTTGCAGTGCAGTTAAAACTAAGATTTGTACCTCATGTCACTCATGCTGATCCAAAAGTCAGAAAAACATTATATAACTGACAGCCATTTACAAATTATAAGTTTTTTTTTTCGAAACACACTGTTTTGATCAATTATTGTTATTATTATTATTACTGGTTTCATTTTTATTTTATTTTTATTTAAAAAAAAAAAATTTAAATAAAAATATCCTGATTATAATATGAATAGAATTCATTGTGTACTAAAAAAGAAAATGTATATAAAAAATTTTATATACATATATTTATATTTATTATCAGGAGGCCATTGCACTATGGTTCTTTTTTTTTTTTCTTCATTCTCTGTATGAATCCTGTTTTCATTTCATTCAGAAGTTCTTTTTCATTAATATCCTTGGCATTTGTATTACATTTTTTTTTTATTTATTTTCTTTGGGCTGTTTTTTTGTTGTAAAAACTTAACTGAATCAGAAGGATGGTATTTTTTTTTCTTACAGCAAATAAAAAAAAAACTTAACGATCATTCTTCAGATTTCTAATTATGTTAATATTAATGAATTAAAATGTTTTTTATAGAATGACAAGAAGTGACGACACTGTATTACTTATAAGTTAATTATTATATCGATTTAAATATTACCTTAGAATTTTTTTGATTTAAGGTTAAGGAATTTTCATTTAATTATTTATTAATTATATTTATTTATATTTAATTTATAATTAACAATAAGATGACAATGTTTTCTATGTTTTAACTTGTTTTAAGTACTGTTGACTTTTGGAGTTAGATAATTTATTATTGAAAAAACAAAATTTTTTGTTTTGTAATACATTTGATTCTTTTTTAGTAGAAACGAAAGTACATAACTATATATATTTTATTAAAATTATTATGCTTTTGTATTCCTAATCGAAATTAAATCTGTATTTTGAATTACAATCTGGCGCTGAATAAACTAATAAAGAAACCGAAGGCAAAACATAAGGAGAGTTTCCTGATCAACATATATGTACCTTCGATAACCTGAATTGATCTAACTATCATGTTCTTAATGCTCGGTCATTATGAATGGCATCATCGAATCCTTTGGCTATTTATTGATGAAGATGATATAAAAACTAAT
Source organism: Hybos culiciformis (assembly GCA_964007475.1). Classification (NCBI taxonomy): domain Eukaryota; kingdom Metazoa; phylum Arthropoda; class Insecta; order Diptera; family Hybotidae; genus Hybos; species Hybos culiciformis. The sequence continues at coordinate 26,443,783 of OZ023273.1, read as the reverse complement.
CGTACGAAACATACTACTAACTATCCGTGTATTATTTAAGAAAAATTCGCATATTTATTGATTGTCGTCTATAAGATCGAAAGCTTTCTTTCTTTTCTATAAACTTTTGAATCCAAAACTTAACAAAACACTAGAATTTTTCCTTAATAAAAGATTTTTCAAATCGACAATAATATAAGATATTTCGATTAAAATCAATTCTTAACACTTGACAATACTGTTAGGTATTTATAATTGGTATACCCAATTATTAAAGCCACAGCGACCTTACTACGAAGTAAGAAAACAAATTATTTTATGCTACGAAACAAAAAATGTGTCTGTAGTCACAATCACAATCAATAAGTGAATTATAATAAACATAAAATAAGAAATAAAGACATTTTCACATTATGTAAGTTGTAAACATACGTATGTGTACATTGTATACAATTCACATTTATATTATATTAGTTTTTTTTTTTTTCTTTGCTTTGCTTATGGCATTACACAACTCATTCTATTTTTAATTTAAGACAGTCTCGTTTGATAAAATTTAAAAAAAAAATAAAATAAAATAAAATTCAAATAGACAGCATAACAAATACATAAATTATTAAAGTGTCAGAATGTTGTCATTATCATTATCCTTGAATTGTATCAATTATATAAGAATTTACTCATTATACATTAGTAGTGTTTACACTATGCTTTTTTTTTTTGCTTTTTTTTTTTTAATAGTCGTACATATAAAAATAACTCGCTTTTGTAATTTATTTTAGGACTTGGTATAAATTTAAAAATGAAAAAAAAAAAAATAAATAAAAAAATAAATAATAAGAATTTCTTTAGACACTTTTGTTAAAATAAAATATAAAAAAAAATTCTCTTATAAAAGTTATGTAGGTCAAATTGAATGAATATGCGATATAACGTTTTTGGTTAGGCTTCTTTATTTAGTTGTTTTTAGTTTTTTTTTTTTTTTTTTGAAAAGGATTGGGGGCATTTATATAGTTAATGGCAAAAAAAGTGACAAATTTAATTTATAGCGTCTCTTCTATTATTAAACAGATAAAAAAAATTAGTTAATTTCATTGAATTGGAAATTCTTTGACAAATAAATAATAAACACAACTTTTAGTCCTTTGTCAGTTTGAAATTCTTATAATAATAAAAAAAATGTTGACCGGAAAAGAGGTAAGCGTTTATTATGTATTGGGGTTGGGTTTCACAACCTCAAATGGACATAATACCAATTGATTTTATGTCTCAAAAATTTCACAACTTTTTTTTTTAATTTTAAAAGAACAGAAAATTTAATGAATTTAAGTCGCCCCAAGTTTTGACTTTATATTCTTTTTAAAAATTGTCATCAGTTCAATTAACTTTATGACCCTATTTGAAACACGAAATTAACTGTTTTTATGCCAACTTGACGCTTTAACAAATGTAGAAAGTCTTGCAAAAATAATTTTTTTTAGATAATTAACTAAAATTGATAAGGCAACAAATCAAAATTTCAACTTCACATTTTTAAATTATATAGTCATTTTTTTTACTCTTATACAATCCTAGAAAATTTTGATATCTATTTTTATAGGAGAATAATTGCCTCAGTATAAAGTACATGGAGAATTTGTTTCATATTTTCATTATAATGAATAATGGAAAATTTCCATTCTTGAAGGTTCTTTGTAATTATAGCAAACATATCCTTGTGTACCTTTAGGAAATTTTATTTAAAAATATATAGAAAATAATATCTATAAAATTTGAAAATCTCTTTTAATATTATATAATTGTAATTTTTATTTTTAAAATTAAAGTTACTGCGCAAAGCGAGATAAATCCTACATTCTTAAGCTATTAAAGTAAATTGAGAAAAATTATGTGTTTTTTTTTTTTAATTTAAAGGTCAACTTCCAGGAAATATTTTATCTTTGGTGGAGTTTTAAAGACAAGTCATTCTATCATTTCATTTTTCAACTTTCTTAATAGAACTAAAACGAGAATAATTTTAAGCTCACTTTCGATCAAAAATTAAAATCATAAATAAGCTTCCATTCCGTCCATCCTCAATTAAATTCCTTGTTATTAATGAACTGCTTAATCCATTTCAAGTCACTGAATGACAAAATAAGCAATATTTAAGACAAAATAAGTAATATTTAGGGTTTAAAAGTTCGATATTTTTTTTTATATACTAAAGATAATAATAATAATAATAATAAAATTAATATCAACCACCTTTCTGCGCTTCTCAACTACAGGACTGACTAGCAGCAATTCCTTTACAAAAAAACGACGTTAATCTTCCGCCTTAAAAATATATGTAGCTCCTGATTGTGACCACGGTACTTTTATTATTTTTTTTTTCTAAGCTGTCCATAATTTTTCATATAGAAGCTCAAACTTTTGCAAAATTTGATGTTACAATATTCACATTAAATTACAATAATAGAATTTTTTGATACCTACTCCAAATATCTTTTGATAGATTTAAAAATTAAAAAAATATATATATATTATTAAAAAATGTACAATAAATTTTACTTACAGTCGATCCAAAAGTCGGTGCATCGCCTGCTAATGGCAGCCTTGCGCCAAAATGTTCTTGGAGCCCGCCTTCTACATGAAGGTGGGATCCTATTATAATTGTCTTTAATATTTCCTATAATTTATTTGAATATTAATTTTTTTTTTGTTGTTTTCGCAGTAATTAATAAATAAATAAAAAAAAAAAATTGATTGTGTTCAACTATTTTGTTTTTTAAGTTTTATTTTTTCTTTTTTTTTTTTTAGTTTTTATTTATTGAATTTTTCACTAGCTAGCAAAATTCAATATAACTTTTCTGTATATATATAATAAATTCTTTTGCTTTTTGTAAAAACAAAAAAATATATATAAAAAAAAAAAAGAAAATAAATAAAAAATATAAAAACTCTTAATTAACTTTTATGTTTTGAAATTCGAATAAAAAAGAAATGTTGGTTTTTATTTCCTTTTAATTGAATTTTCTTTTTTTATTTCTTTATGATTGAATTTTTTATTTTTTTTTATTATTTTTATTTGTGAGTTTTTGTTTTTATTTATCTATTGCTGTTTTTTATTTCGATTCGACTATTTTATATTATATTTATTTTTTAATTTATAAATAGTATGAAGTTTATAGTGTTTATATTATTAAAAAAAAAATAATAATTCTATTTAATTTGAATATTTATATAAATTCAGCTTTCTTTATGCAATTCCAATAATTTTTTAAATTTCTTTACTTTATATTTATATGAATTTTGATAATGCGAATTTTTAGGTTTTTAAATATTAGAAAAATGATTTTTATGAAATTAATGATTTTTATTTTTTTTTTTTTTTGAGTTTACAATTCCATATTTATGTTTTGTATATTTTTATTAACTACATAAAATAATATTATAAGAAAATTGTATTATTTTGTTTGCAGTGTCTGTTTTTGGAAAAAAAAGTTAAGAAATATTTAGTTCTATATATAACTTTTTTTTATGTCTTTTAATACATTTTTCTCTTCTGCAAAATTTTCTATTTTTTTTTAATTTGATCAGAATATTATGTTTTTTAATTGAAAAATTTGTTTTTTTTTTTTAATTAATTGCTTTTATTTTTTTTTGCTTTGCAAATTGTTTATTTTTCTTTTTTCAATAATAAATTAACAAGATTGTTATGCACACTCTTATTACATCACAAATGGCACTATGTAACTTGTAATGATGCACTTTTAATGAATTATGTATATATATAACTATATTTTCTTTTTATTGACTTTCAATAATATATATTTTTATTCCAATTTTCAATTTAAATATTCAATTTTCTGATCGCAATTAGATGAGAGAAAAAAATTAACTTGTGAATGTTCTTATTTCCATAGTTTTTGTAGTTAAATTAAATATTTTATGTGTATATTGTCTCTAAATTGTTTTAAGTTTAAAAATTTGACATCAATTGTGTTTTAAAAAAAATCAATAAATAAAAAAATGGCAACAAATGTGCTGACTATTTATTTTATATATTTAATTTTATTAGTGAATTTTATCGGATCTCAGTTATTCCAATATTAATGTAGAAGTTCTATATATTAATCTGAAATGAAAAAGTGAAGAAAATATATTATGTACGGATAATAAATATTTAATATTATTTTTTTTTTTTATATAATTTTTATGTTTTAATTTTAAAGCGAAAAATAAATTATTCATTTTATTAGAATTCAGTTTATTTTAGATTTATTTTTTGTATAAAGTTGGAAAACCGCAATGTCATTTTGAATACTGAACTTGAGTGTATATATTTTATTTATATTTATTGTATTAAAGACAAATTTCTCCATTTTTTGCATTATTATCATCAAAACTAGCACCATTTCAAACTGAAAATTTCTTCACGAAATTTTAATATTATTTAGTTTGTATAAAGACATAAATTAGAATTGGGATCAAATTTAACTATTTTGATGGTGACAATTGAAAAGAAAACTGATTTATTTATAATTGACTCAAAATTCAAAGTAATGCAGAAAGTTAGTTTTGTTTTCACTTAATGTGCATCACTACTGATAATCACTACAAGTATTAATAGTCAAATCAGTGAAAATATAAAGTAAAAAATTTTGAAGTAGGTATTTTAATTTCGTGGTTTTTTTTTTTATAATTCAATTTTTGAAGCTGGTGATAAAAAATTTTACAATTGAAGTATCTACCTAGTTTCAATTTCTTGTGATAAAATAATTTTTTTTCGTTATTCTACGAAATCGTTTTCACAATTAAATGGAGCAATTTTTTTATTTCTACATATTTTATGTGTTCATCCTTAAATAAGTACATCCTATAATCAAGCACACAATCTGAAATTTTTGTATACATTTATACATATATCATATATTATTTAACTTCCTGTTCTAAAGCACCACATCGGAAATATGACACTATGAATATAAAAAAAAAAACCAAAGAATTTAATTAAATTTCCTTTCCAAACTTTTTATTTCATGTGTTCTACATAATATGAACATTTATACTTATATAACCATTATGTACATAAAATACATGCATATATATAAAATGCATCCATAATATTTAAAATTAACATCCATATTGAAAATGTAACAATTTTCATTTTTGAGATTAAGGAATTAGCAGTATGTGGAAAACTTTATTATTTATCTAAAATATAAGTAAGTTATTTGTACAGTACCTATTTAAAATTATAAAAACTTAGTTTTGGACTTAATATAGAAGAAACGAATTATTATTGCATCGTATTATCTGCAGGTACCTTGTATACATATATATGGATAATAATACAGACTTCTGTGGCAAATTGAATTACTGATAGAAATTATATCAAAACATAATGTATTCAAACTTCTTGTTTTGATTTGTAAAATGTTACAAAAATAAAACTTTTTGAAAAGCAGTATTTAGATTAAGTTTGAATGGTAATTACAGAGCTCTATAACCGAAACTATATCTACATACGCAGTATACATTAAAAGTCTCCACATCATCAACGTTCATATTTTCAAGATTTCTGAAAACTAAGTTTCGAAAAATCTTCAAGTAATTTAATGCAGATAATTTACGCACCTTGAAGTATAGACTTTTGGAAAATAATTAATTTTTATGGCAAAATAAAATTCCATAAAAGTTCGCTCTATAAATGAGAACAAATTAAACTTAAGAAATACTTATAAATAACTTATAAGTACATACTTATAAGGAACAAAAAAAAGATAATTCTCAATTATTTATTGTGTACATTCAATTTTTGGAAATGCTTTGGTTAATATTCATAGTCCTTTTACGAATAACTATATAACTATATTATATATTATATAAAATACATTTAATTATATTAAAAATGTAACTTAAAACTTTAAGGTGGTTAATTGAAGTAAATGCTATACCACGGAATAAACTCCTACAAATATACTAGGTATCTGATGGAGTTTATATTTTTGATTAGTATAAATATAACTAACTATATATAAACCTAAAATTTCTGTGTATTTTATTATTATCATTTTATTTTTTTTAAAATGGTTTCAATTGTGTATAAAGTAATTTATCTTCTAAAACAGCTCATTGTCCAAAATTAGGTGTTTGACATGGAGGTTGATTTTTCTTTCCCACTATTTTTCGCAATTTAAAAAATATAATATTCAACTCACGAAAATGATAAATTGAAAAATTACTTGGAGAAAAAAAAAAACTTGTATAAGAATAAAGAAAAGATAATAATAAAAAAAAAAACACAATTTCAAACTAAAAATGTCTGTCCAAATATTTTTCACTGAAGTTTAAATACAACTTAGTAAGAAGTTGTGACAAATGTTCAAATCGTGCTGGAAATTGCACTGAAAAAAAAATACCTTCAATTCAGAAAAAGTTGGTGAAGAATCTACAATCGACATCAAGCTGAATTGAGGTACTTTCAATTATTTTATTTTTACGGCAATTTCAATTTACGATAAAACTTAAGCCTACTATCTCATGAACTCAATGTTTGTGAGAAAGAACGTTACAGCTCTTCATTTATTTTAGAGAATTTTTCAAAATTTACCATTAGTAGTTATTCTTATTAACACGTACTAAATTTTTTTTTCCTTTACAATTACATTACGTATAGTATGTTGATAATAAATTATTTATTACATTTGTACATGATCAAAACAAGATTCTTTTACAGAATGAATTTTAAGTCCTTTTTAAGGATAAGGAAATAATTTTTAGCTAATAGTATGATATAAAAATAATATTGTGTACGTATATTGTATTATGTATTTATTGAATATAAAATGTTACAAATACATAGACATATATTCGAAACATTGCATTGAAATAAATTACTCTGAATCTTTTCGAAGATTCTATTACATACATATTGTGCTAATCTTTTTTAATGGAAATATTCATGAAAAATAATACAAACTTGGTAACTGCAAAGTCCTAGCAATACATATACAACTTTATTTAAAAATATTTTCAGTCAATTGTAATTATTAATTAAAATTATAAATATAAATTAAATATTGTAATACACACATCAATTTAGTAAGTTATCAATAACAACTATATAACGGCACGTTCTATAATATTAAATTTTGTTTTCAAACATTTTTTCATTTCTAAATTATTGACTATTTATTGAAATTAAAGAAAATGAAAGAATTACCTTTAACTCCAACAGGTTGAAATTTTATCAAATATGTTGAGTAAAAAAAAAATAAAAAACAGAATCAATAAAATAAAAAGAAAATTTTATTTTCGTAGACCATAAATATGGATTAATTTCTTAATGCCTCTATGGATTTAGAAAATAAAATAAAAAAACAAAACCTTGATATTTGCATCAATATTTATATCGAAATGAATGTAAATCTTGCACGAAACTTATAATAATAATCTTATATTAACATTTAATGAGAATATAAGATAACGATAAGAAGAATATACATACCTGCACCATAATGTTATATATGTTCATAATAATGTTTAGGATAGAAACATATGTGTACTCTATACACACATAAAAACAACAGAAAGAAAGAATAATAATGTTTGTATAGTTTTAGTTTTTAATCAGGAAGAATAAAACGAAAAAAAAAAAAAAAATAAAATAAATAAATAAATAAAAATAAATGATGTTTATATATTTTCCTTTATATGTTTTCACATGCTACCTGATTTTCAAACAACAGAAGAAAAAAAAAAAATTCAATTTCCCTTCTATATGTTATTATTTATATATTTTTTTTTTTTTTTGTACTTTATGCCTGTATGCGTTTTTTCTTACAAAAAAAAAAGCGAAAAAAAACAATATCCAATTTTTCTTTACCTTAACATATTATTTTTTATCAAACCATCATCATCATAAAAACTCATCAACCACCCGCATTCCAAACGATTTTCATCGTTGGTATACGTTTCACCTGAGACGATGACATTTTTATTTCAAACAAAAAATAACATACCAATTTAAATGTGAGGAAAAAAATTTTCCCAATGAATGATTATATATACATTTTTGTGGTTGTTCTAAAACAAAAACGAAAAAAAAAAATTAATACACAACAAATTCTTTTAACTTTTGAAAAGCTTTAAAAAATATATTGAAAAGACGCAGTCACATTATAATTTGACATTAAGCGGAAAAATATATACTTTGTTGTGGTATGTTGCTTCAGGTTAAAGCGATTGAGAATCAATAAAACTATATAAATAAATATAATTTTTAGTGAATTGATAAACATTAGTGATAGATTAATCTCAATTCGAAAACACATAAGCGAAAATTATAAAGCAAAAGTTAGTTGAATATGTTAGTATTTCTATTCCTACCCTGTTTATTCCTCCTAATCAATTCCTCCGATTGACTCAGATATTGATTTTATTACTTTAATAAAAAAAAAATTGTTGTTGAAAAAATCTTGAAATTCGGGCGTTTTGAAGTAAAAATTATGGGCATAAAGAAAAATTTCTTTTTAAAACCACAATCATGTCAACTTCAATCTATAATTTACATACTTACGTATAACATATATATGAGTAAGTATCTATTTATTTTAAGTTTCATTAACTTACATTTTATCTAATCCTTATATTATAAACATAGTTAAATTTAATTAAATTCAATTAGTTTTTTTTTTCTTGGAATTAAACTCATAAGATTAAAATCATGTAATTAAAGGATTTTGTTTAATTTCATGCAAAACTAAATTATATAATACGATATTTGAATTAGAGTTAAAAAATAAAAATAAAAATGAAATTTGAAAGGGATGAAATAAAGTTTTCTTCTTGCAACATCTTTTTTTTTTTTTAACATTGTTTTTGAAATATTCCTTTGAATTTTAATTTTCCCTTAGGTAAGCGAAATTTTATCCGTACGTGATCAAAAAGAAATCTTTATGTGGTGAAGGTGCTTTTTTATAACATGAAGATAACACTGAAATATCATCGAATGAAAAATTAATTGCAAAAGAATTTCTTATGTTGAAAAGAACAATTTAAATAAAAACTTAAAACAAAACAAGAAATTTAATGCTCTGAGAGGTGAATTATATTGAAGGCAGCAAAAAAAAATCATTGTTTAGTTTAAAAATATTTGTTTGAATTATTTAAATTTCAAACTTTTAATGTTTTATTTTTAGAAATAATTAAAATTGAAATTAACCATTTGATGATGGAGTACCATTTTGATAAGTCTTTTTTCTAACTGATGTTTCTTAAATTATTAAAATAGCTAATCAAAACTTATCATAAACTGTTACAATAACTATTAAAGAAAAATTTAGACTGTCATTTCGTGTCCATTTTTTTTTTGCAAATCTAAAAAATTTTCAATCAAGATTTTAAATAATTTTATTGTTTATTATCGAATTGTAATTAAAAAGCTCTGAGCAAATTTTTTTTAAAATTTATTTTTTTAATTATTCTTATTTTAAATTTTAATTTTATTTATTTTAAGTTTAGATTTATTTTTTTTTTTTTTTTTTTTTCATTAGTTCAATTTGAAAAAATTACATAAACTCCAGTTCTAGACGGAAATTGAACCCACGACCGAACACTCCGTAGGATAATGACAATACCGATCACGCAGAGAAATGCCTTTTCATTCAATATGATTATATCAGTCATAGACTCCTAATCATAACGAAAAAATAGCCCTATGATTAAAAATCTTCGCGCAAGATGAATAATCTTTGCATATAATTACTACGTTATACATCGTGATTATCTTATGATTTACCTGAAATCATAAGTTATGATGCTTAATCATGCTAGTCATAAGTTATGATTAATACAAAAACATTTTTTTTTGACTTTTTATTTTATTTTCGGTGATTAAAATTCAGATTATTTACTTTAATTACTAAAATAATAGTACATAGTTGAAATTTTCTGTAATGTCGCTAAAAAAAATAAAAAACCAACATTTTTTTGCTTTCTTCGGGATTCGAACCTGCGTCCTTAACATTACAAATAGCCAACACACCACACAGAAAATGTGTATACCAAATTTATATTTTCTATTTTATGTACATTTTAAATTTCAATACCGTAGCTGAGTGGTAGTGTTGGCGGATTGCAATGCTAAAGACCCAGGTTCGAATACGGAAGAAGACATAAGAAATAAAATTGTAAATTTAATAAAAAATATAATAAATAAAATTTAATAAATTAAAAAAATATTAAAATAAAATAAAAAAAAATTAAATAAATGAAAATTAAATAAAAAAAAATTAAATAAAAAAAATTAATAAAAAAAAATTAAATTTTATTTTCTTATGTAAAATAGCAGCCATTACTCGCTTTTAAGACGTAAGAAATGAAATCGATATTATTGGGTTGCAGGATTTATGATTTTGCAGTCATAGTGATTGTTTTTACCCTTAGTCATTGTTTATGATTAATATTTACGGTTTATGATTAGTTATTAAGAGCTGAGTTCTCTGACTGCTTTACGCATATGTACAATCGTCATAATCATAATATCTGATTGGATTTCTCTCCGTGACACTATGAAAGCCCACTTAAACTTAATATTTGCAAAACTATGCAACATATTTCTAAGTTAACATCTTGCAATATTTATAGTGGCAATATTTATAGAATAATAAATTTGTCTGAAAATTATATGAAATATGTCAATTAGGGAACGCGACACGAGTACGAGACATTGATTAGTTTTGACCTGCATTTAGGTCGAAAATGGAAAAACAATAATGCCAAAATATGCTCAGACTCGCATTCAATTTTATTCCAGTTTATTTTTAATTTAAACTTTTTTAAAAGATTTAATGGATTCTGATGAAAATTAGTTTCTGGTCAATTAAAGGAATAAAAAAATAAAAAGTTGCGACTCCAATTTGGACTGGATCTGAAATTTGATTTCCATGAGAATTGGTATATTACGAGATTGAAGAAATTTATTATTGTTATTTGTACAGTCAGTAATTTAGCAATTATTTATATATTTACACACTAATGCTTATTTATCATTTGAGAATTATTTAACTTCAAGTTACTGAAACTTTGAACTTTGAATAGTTTCTTGTTGGTGATTAGAACTCATCAGAATGATTAACTTGATAACTATCATTGACAATTGAAAATTTAAATTTCACTTATTTTAAATATAAAAAATGAACTTATATAATTCACTCAACATTCACTCAAATAATAATTTTCAAGTTAATTATTCTGATAAGTCCTAAAATTAACACCAGAACGAAACAATCCAATAATCTCTCAGTAAATTCGAGTAAAATAATTTCAAATTTAAAAAATGCAATAATTGCTTTCAGGTTACATTACTATACTAATAAAAAAGTTTAAGAATTCAGGGTTTAGAAAACGTCGCTAAAATACTTCCAAAAAATTTTTTAAAATATGTTTAGCTCCGATTGTTAATATTGATTCGAGCTGGGTCGTGAAAGTGGATTTCGATTAAAAGGGTATGAGGTTCTGTTACATATTTTTCTTTAAAATGTGTCTATACCAAATATAATTTTTATTCTTTTTTTTTCGTTTTTACACTCATTATGATAAAGATCTGATTAAGAGTAATTAATGGGTCAATCTCACCCCCTTTTTCAATTTCGAGGTATATAGATTTGATTTTTCTGGAGTTTTGATTCAAACTAAGCCAAATAAAAAAAAAAACCTAATACTCAATGGTGTTAAAAAAGATACAGTGATTTTTTAATCCATATAATAGTGAAATTATATATCCGAATAAAGAAATCGGGTGGTAACCAGTTGTATATATTTTTTAATTTATATTTATATTTTAATCTTTTTTTCTAAAAATAATTAAATTTATTTTTATTTTTATTAATTTTGATTTGTTAAATTATTTTTTATTTATTTATTTTTTGAATTATTTTTGTAAACTTTTTTTTAATTATTTATATCTCATATGAAAAATTATAATTTTCTTTCATACTTCTTTTGAATTTATTTGACAGACACAATCATAGTAAAAAAACAAACACAAACTTAACACTGAATAATTTAAGAGTCCCTTGGAATCAATCGGCCTTAAATTAGGCAAAATTTACCTTTTTTTTTTGGTTTTAAATCTCCTTTTATTCCTTTCCTCAGTTTATTTTTATTTTCATTCAAAAGTTTTTAAATTTTATTTATTTTTTTTTTGTTTTTAGTATTTTTTTTTTTTTTTGTTTTTTTTTTTAATTTTTTCTTTTGAAGGAAACTATCTTGAAATAATTTTTATTTTTTTACTTTTTTTTTAATTTTTTTTTTTCTGAATTCCCGAGAGAGCCTTTAAAAACCGGAACACGAAAATTTATTTAAATCCACAGAAAATTCAATTAAAAAAATTTTCTTTAATTTTTCAATGAATGTGGAAAGCAGAGCCGTTTTAATGCTTGATTTTTTTTTTTTTTGTTTTTTTTTGTCTGCTTAAAATTGAAAAAATGGACCTAAATTATTTAAAATTTGAATTTTTTTATTTATTTTTTTTTTATTTAATTTTTATTTATTTTTTCAAGCTCTGTGGCAGCATCAAAAATATACCACCAAAAAGGACTAGATTTTTATTTTTTTTTTTTTATTTTTTTTTCACAATTAGGATACCAAAAAATTTTATGTATATGTTAACAAAAAAAATTTTATTCTAAAAAAAAAAAAAATTTGATATTTTTTTTTTTTTTGGTATCCTGAAAAATTGAATTTTTTTTCTTCTTTTTTTCTGGATAAATTTTTACTTTGTTAGCCCAATTTTTTTTTTTGTGACAAATTTTTTTTTTTTTTAACTTTAATTTAATTTTGTTGGATTTGTGTGTTTTTTTCTTAATTTTTTATCGTTAATTTTTTGAAGAAATTAATATTTTGTGAAGGAGTTATTTTATTTAAAAAAAAAGAAAAAAAAAAATTATATATTTTTTTTTTTTTGTATAAAATGAATTCTTAAATAATATTTTCTATCCTCTTTTTCTTCTTTTTTTTTTTTTTCAAAATAAAAAATTGATGTAACGAAAAAATTTTTTTTTTCCAAACGTTTTCTTCGCAACCCGCGGGCTCTTAGGCAACTACTGTTTCATTATTTCAAAAAATTATTAGAATTTTTTGCTTGGTCTGTTGGGAAAGTTTTACAAAAAAAAAAAAATCCTTAAATTCCTTCTTGTATGCTTTTGTTGAGTAAAAATTATACACAATTTTGATTCTTCTGTTTTTGGTACAGAGCTTTTCAAAAAAAAATTTTTTTTTTAAGGAAAAGAACTCTTCTCCGGATAAATTTAGAGAAAATAATTGAAAAAAAAAACACTTTGTTGAATTTTTTTTTGCAAAATCTATGCAATAATGAGAAGAATATTTGAGAAATTTATTTTTTCGTGAAAAGCTTGCACTGAAAAGCTTACACAGAGATGTCCTTTTTGGATAAAACGAAGCAAATAAAAAAAAAAAAAAAAAGGTATTTTGGGTGTGTTTGTTTGTACACAATTTATTCGAGAAAGCTTCTTTAAAATGAAAAAAAAAAAAAAAATTAAAGAAAAAAAATAAACTTATTTATTTTTTTAACAATTTTTTTCTTCAGTAAAGCAAAAAAAAAATTGTTTACATTTTTTAGAGAATTTGTATACATTTCGAAAGAAAATAAATATATATATATATTTGTATGTATATTTATTTTGGACAGAAAAATAGGAAATACACATGTTTTAATAACATTAAAACAATAATAACATGAAATTAAGTGATTTTTCTTAAAAAAAAAAAAAAAAAAAAAACAAAATGTTTCGAAATTAAAGTCAATTAGGTTAAAGCTACATAAACAATAATATGAAAAGAAGTTTTCAAGCCTAAAGGAAAACTTTAGAAAACAAATAATAAAATGGATTTAAATGAATTAGGAAATTAGGAAGCAAAATATAAAACAAAAAAAAATTGGACCAAACGAATATGAAAATACTTTTTTTTTTTAACATACACATAATGTTATCAAAATATCGATTGCGCCTCATTAAAAGATCAATTTTCAATTCAGCGAGTCTAGGTTTATGTTATTTCTTATATGTTATGTTTATATACTTGTTAAAATGAGGTACATATAATTATGTAACTTCTAAGACTAGAATCAGAGATAAAATGATGAATTCACAGCTATTAAAATAATCAAATTGAAAGAAATTAAATTTAAAGAAAAAATAATTCAGTTGGTTAATCTTAAGAATATTCTCAATCAGATCGATATCAAAATTGAATAGATTATGATTTTATAAATTCAATAGTGTCTACTTAATCCCTATTCCATAACTATATGTACCTTCAATTATTTTTCTTATAATATCATTATAGCTACGGTAATAAATGCAATAATGTCGTAGGTTTAAATTAAACAATTCATTTATTTATTTTTTATTGCTTACGCAAAAAATTAAATTGTATATGAAAAAAAAAACAGAAAACATAACTGAAAATCAAAACAAACTCTAAATATATTTTCACATTTAAGGATAAATTGCTAGGTACATATCATTATTATACTCAGTGTATGAATTTTCATGATTTAAAGAACTTTCATTGAAAAATGAAATAAAAGAAAAAAAAGGTAAGTATTTTATACGGACATAATTGAATATTTAAAGATTTTGTCCTTTTTTTTTTCTTTTTGTATATATATAATATCAGTACGCAATCGATACACACCCATGTACATACAATCAAAAACAGAAATTATACACATAAATTTTATACTGTTCGTTCTCTCATTTCAAAAAAAAGTTCATTCGATTTTATAGTAAAAATTAAATATATTATATTAAATATAAAAAAATATATTGCACGTGGAATTTGAAACAGAAAATTTTTTTTTGAAATAAAAAATTAAAGTTTAACACAAATACATTTAAAAGTTTCAATATTTTTTTAAATAGTTAATATGAAACTAAAATTTGTTTGTTATAGCTTTTCACAGAGAGAGAGATAAATTTATAAAAGCTTTTACGAAGCAACTTTAAGATATTTTATAATTTAGGATGCTGAGCGCAGCATCCTAGAAGCTTAGTCAACTTAAAATAAAAAAAAAAACTTTTTCACCAATACTAAAGAATATTGGGTGTAGTACCGTAAGTCGGCTTTTTACATCATTTAAGTTGGTTTTTTGTTTTTTTTTTCAAGAATTCAAAAAGCTTTTGGTAATCGTCACATTTTTATGATAAAAGCAGATTTTTTATTTTTTATCACATTCATTAGCTTGAGCAAACGTCATTTCGTACGTAATTCATCCGTATATACTTATATAAATTTTTTTTTATATAGATTTTTGTACATAATAATATCTAAGTATCTATAAAATATATGTATCTATACTGCATATACTGTATAATTAAATTTAGGTATTCTTTTTTTTTTACCATAATAAAAACAGTGTTATTATTGTTTTTTTTTTTTTTTCTTCGAACTAAAAACATTTTTATTTTTTTGCAATATTACACAATGCAAAATTAAAAAGCTTTTGGTTAAAAAGGGCGTAAAGTGCTTTTTTTGAGTTGCATGAATTTTGCTACATGAAGAAAATTATATATATAAATATATATAATATATACAGTACATAATAGCAAAACAGATTTGACACTTGGTATTTTGATAAGAAATTCTTTTAAAGATGATAATAATTTTTAATTTGAGGAACTTAAAATTTTTTTTATTTTGGTAATTTTTATTTTATTATTATTTTAAATGTAATTTGAACTTTGAAAACAGTATTTATATAAAGTATATAGATATTATAATATACAAATAATAAAAAGTCAAAGTACATATCTATCGCATCGTCAATGAAAATTATAAATTCATCAATGATATTCAAAGACGATCAAATGTTCTTTCTTACAACACCAGATCTAGATCTATTATTTTCAACACTAGATCAAATACTAGTAAACATAAAATTAGCTTATATTGCCCCCAGCTGCCAACTGAAGTCACTTATAGCAACAAAATATATTTAGACTATTCACTAAGATGATCAAACAAATAATTTGACAATATACTCAGCGTTAAGAAAAATTACTTAAAATTTAAAATGTTGGTTAATTCCACATTCCTAAACACTCTTTTATACGGTAATTATACAAAAATTCTCAACTAATTTATGTTGAATACAAAATATTAAAAATCGATTTTACTACTACGATCTAAAATTTGGAATTCAGCCAATCAATTCATTAACCAATAAACTAATTTTTCAAAAAGCTGCTTAAACCTTACTAAATAATAAAATTGCTATTTGTAATGTAGCAATGTCTAGATTCAAATAATTAACTAGATTCAAATAATTAATTGTTACAAATTGTTAAATAAATAAGTAAATAAGTAAAAACATAATTAAAAAATTATAAGTATAAATATACATAAATGTACTATATAATACAAGAATATGTATATATACAAATATGCTATATATAGATTCATTTCATGCTATATATAGATTTGCACTTTATATTATATTAAGTCTTCATATCGGACTTGGTTGATCGCCAAAATAATGTATAGTGTAACGTGGGTGTTCTAAAAAATATGATTTCGTAATGATATTATTAATTAAAATTTGATATTCATTTTATTTATTTATCATAACTTCATCAATGTCATCTAGTCGGAACTAATTATTAATTTTGTATCTTATACTAAATATTCATTGCGACATATTAAAGTAGGGTGTTCAATCATGTGATACCGGTATACAAAATCTTGAGGTTTTTCAGTTTTTTCTAATACCCGGATTGAAGTTTAGTTAATTTTAAGTAGTTTTGATTGATTTGAAACTTTGCTGCGAAAATCTGTTGCGAAAATATTTTTATGTTAATGAAATTAAATTATATTATTATTATTGTTTTAGCTATTTTTCCCCCTTTTTTAATTTAACATCAAAAGAAATATTAATTAAAAAAAACGGAACAAGTTTCCGGATTCCGCGATTCGAAAGAAAATTACGAAATCTCGGAAATTGAAAATTGACTTCGGGATTGAACACCCTATAATTGAAGCAAGGAAAAAGTATGACACGTGATGTAAACTTCAATAAATTCTTTCTAGATTTAATGTAAGTTATAATATTTTTCAAAAAGTCATATACAATTATATTATTTTGCTTCAAATAATAATAATTAAAAATTAATTTTTATATATTTTACTTCTTTTTTTTTTTTGTATTATATGCGCACAACTTCAGCAAAAAGAAAAATTTATACATAGATATAAAATAAATATATGTGGGTATATATTTATATAAAACATAATAATAAAAAATTAACAAAAAAAAAAAAAACTTTTATTTTTATTTATTTGAAAAATAAACTTTGTTATTATGAATTTTTGTTTAAAATTTTTATTTTTTCAGTACATTTTTATTTATTTACATTTTTTAATATAAATATATGTTTATTTATATATTGTACATATAAAACATACTACATTATGTACACATGTTTCTGTAAATTTCTTTTTTTTTCATTTAAAGAAAAAATTTTTTTGTAATTTTCAGATAAATACAAAAAAAAAATTTTTTTTATTTTTTATTATTTTCCTTTTGCTTTAAAAATAAGGAAAATTTATTGAGACAGGACTATAAGTTTAAATATTTCAAAATGTATTTGTTATAAAACATAAAAAAAAAAAAAAAAATTAAATAAAAATCTGAAGAAAATATTTGTATTGTTTAAAAATATTAATTATTTTTGTTTGCAAACAATCAGAAAATTACTTTCTCTTTGCTAAAAAGAAATTTTGTTTGTTAAAAGAACTTTTTTTAATTTTGTGAGCTTATTATTATATAGTAGTACCTCCTTTTTTTTTTGTTAATTTCTTTTTTCCTATTTTCATTTTTGAGAAAATTTTAACATTATGCTTCGACTATATAAGAAAATTTTAGTATAAAAAACTTAGCACTAGTAGATTTATGGTAATCGCATTTAAAAAAATATAGAACAGTGTTATGGAGCCAGTTTTCAAAATTTCAATTTAAAATATTATCTGCGTTTGTTTTTTTAATACTTTTATGATCGTTCTCCACTCATGCGGTTATATTGTTTGAAATCAATTTTCATCCCCCGGTCCGAGTTCTTGCTGCAGCAACCCTTGTTTCTTCGACCTAGTTCTAGTTGGGGTTTATTTATTTATACCAGAGCTTCGAACCGCAATTTATTTTGTTCCGGTTTTCGGTTTCGTTCTTAAAATTTTATCGTTTCGGGTTAAGTTTCGGTTTTGAAAATTTAAATTTCGTTCCGGTTACGGTTCAATTTTTTTTCGGTTTTCAACCGATTTTTTTTTGTTCAAATTTTTTTTTTTGAGTAGCACTTTTTGTGCTTGTCCGTTAATTGCAAAAAGAAATGGAGTTGAAACTTTTGTGCAATAAAAATATTTGCTATATCAAAAATAAAAACACACATACATATATGTAACACAAATACAAAATATAAATTTTTCATTCAAATTCAAACATAAAAAAAATAGAAATTTTGTGTTAAATTTTTTTTATTTTTTATCTTGTTTAAGAACAAAAAAAACCGAAATGAAATTTCGTTCCGGTTAAGGTTGCGGTTTTTTGTATTTAGAATATTTGGGTTCGGTTACGTTTACGGTTTGGTCATAAATTACGGTTTTTTCCGGTTTTCGGTTCGGTTCCGGTTCGAAGCTCTGATTTATACCGTTAATATTTTGTTGGTTAATTCTACATTCGGAACTAATATTAAAGGTGCCTGTAACCTACATTTATCTACTTACACCAGTACTAATTTTTATCAGAATCCAATAAAAATAAAAAAATTAAAACTAAATAATTTTTTTTATGAAAATAAATTGGACTCTTGGACATTTGAGAGTTTTTATCTCCTATCTAACTTTCAGAAACACGTTAAATTCGAGACAAGACAAAGTAAAATTACATTTGAGTGATTTGAATTATGTTGTTATATAACGTTGGGTAAATAAAAAAAAATGTATAATATCTAAGCGATTTTCTATGACTAAAAAAATTATTCTTATATATATTACATAAATAAATTATAATTTATACCTAAGTAAACAAATTAAAGATTATAATTGTTTTTTTTTATGTTTTTAAGATGAAAATAAAATTAGTCAAAGATTTATTTAATTCAACATATATAATATACAATTATACATAAATATTTTAATAATAAACATAATAAATAAACAAAATAATATACTTAATATTCAGTATACTATAACTTCAATAATAAATACATATGTTATTATGTTTGACATTCAAAAAACATCAAGACTATATATATATATATATATATATATATATGACAAATATTAATGTTATGTACATAATATAATATATTTATGTAAATTATATACATACATATATTATATTCATAAATTTAATGCTCTCTCAAATTATTAAAATGTGATAAATTTATTTATTCAAGTATCATATTTATTGCAACAATTTGTCGTCAAATCCTTAAATACCTAGAAATATAAAAAGAAAAAAAATTATTATAAACAAAAATACATTTATTATTTGTCTATATATTCGAATATTATAAATTCAAAAATTAAGGATTTTGTTGAGTAATTTTCATTTATACAATAAAAAAAGGAATAATAAAGAATTAGAAATTTGAAACGGAAATCAAAATATGTACTTAATAAATATACTTAAATTTTTAAACTAAAAAAACTTACCTAAAAATTTTTTTTTTATTTTCTTTTTTTTTAATTTAAAACATTTTAAAAACAAATATTTATATTATTGTACATATATATATATGTATTATTTTCTATTAAAAATAATTATGTATAGTTAATCTGAATTCATATTTCCGTTTCCCTTATATTATTAATTCTTTGCGATGTAATCTCTCAGTGATTAATTTATTTAAAAATTTATTTTTTATTTTGTACATTATATTTTCTCTTTGATAATTTATTTTTTAGCAGCAGCAGAGCTCGAATATATATATTTTATTTATGTTTTATTTATCTCTTTAATTTTTGTTTATTTTTACTTTGCCCTTTTGAAAAATCATGTTTGTGGTATAATGAAATGTCTTTTAAATTCGATCTTATGTTTTTTTCCATTTTATATTGTCATGAGTTCTTTTTTAAGTTTAATTCTTTATTTATTTCAAGAAATCAAATTCGAAATATTAAAAGTTATAAAAGAAAAAACAAAAAAATAAAAAAATAAAGGAAATTGTTTAACCAAAAAGTGGTAAATAATTTTTAACAATTTTTTTTTTTTAATTTGTAAGATTTCATAATTTTGATAATTTTGAATTTTTAATTTTAAAGTTTTTAAGATTTATATATTCTTTATATATATATATATATATTATATAATAAATATGACAAGGGTTTGATATGGATATTTTTGGAACAATTTATTAATTTTATTTTTTTCCTGACTTTAATAAAACCAATCATAAACAACAGGTAAATTTCATTTTTAATTAAATTGTCCGCACAAATTTTTTTTTGCTAATTATGTAGTTGTACAGATGTATAGAATAAAAATATAGGATGAGCAATGTATTAATTAATAAACACGCAAATGTGCCGTGAAGAAATTTTACTTATTCATTTATTAAAAAGGTTAAAATTTAAGTTAAAATCATTAAATCCATAAAAGCTTGTTATGAAACCTCGGCATTAAAAGTCATGTTTTGCCTGCAAATAATTTTTTATTTATGTTAGAATCTAATATATATAAAAAATGTTTCTGCATTTGTCAATAATAATCAACAATAATTGTAATGCCAAAGAGTGAACAATATTTTTATTACATTGTTCTTGTAGTAAATGAATAAATCTGTTGGCTTTCTAACACCGAAACATGCCATGCATAAAACAAGAAATTTGTTGAAAACTTGACCCAAACGCCATTTACCGGGTCTAAAATAGAGCAGAAACTCAAAAACATTTTGAAAATTTTAGAAAAATTTTGAAATTTCTAGAAAAATTTTGCAAATTCTTAGAAAAATTTTAAAATTCCTAGAAAAATTTTGGAAAATTCTTAGAAAAATTTTTAGGAAATTCCCTATAACTGCAAAAGAAAAATATTTTATATTGAGTTCCAAAGAAAAATATAAATAAGATTTATTAAAAATTGCAACATTTAAATATTTTTAACAATTTTATTTAACTCATATTATTTTTCTTAGAAAACTCGACTTCAACCTTTTGATAATAATTTACAATTTTTCGATGAAATCTAGTTTTTATTAAACTGTTTTTCTTTTCTTTTTTTTTCTTTTTTTTTTTTGTTGGGGTTATACATTTTTTTGTTTTTATTTTTCATCTCATTATTTAAGGATATTTTATTCCTTTAAGGAGATATCATTTTTATCATTTTTCATCTTCAAAATGAAAAAAAAAAAAAATAATAATAATAATAATAAAAATAATACTGAAAAAACGTTCATTTTTACAAAATTTATTTCATTTTTATATTTATAATTCTAAACACGTTATAAATTCCCTAAGAATATATTACGTTTTCTTATTTTTTTTTCTTTCATTCTTTCATTGAAAATACATAATATACATAAAATGATATAAATATTATTGTTTTTTATATTCTTATTCACATCTTTTTTGCAAATTTCGACTTTTTAATATGTATTACTTGCTTATATTGTGGTTTACCCAGGACATTCAAGTAAAATGAAAAAAAAAAAAAAAAAAACAAATTTTAAATAGAAAATAGAATATAATTTTGATTGAATTCGAACTCGTTTGTGTCCTCTTCTATAAATATTTCTATTTTTTACTTAAAATAATATTATTTATCAAAAATTTTGAATCTTACTACTGAAAAAAAAAATGATGAAAAAAAAACTAATAGATTCAAAGCGTTAAGTTATTTTCGAATATGTTGGATTACATATAATTACTCAATACTAAGGACAGCGGTGAAAATTATTTGCTTATAACTTTATTATTTATAATTTATTTATTTATTCAATATAACTCAGCGGTTGTCGTAACCTTTATCTATACAAACGAAAAATGTGAACAAATACTTTAATTATAATAGAATATGTACTAAAGCTTTACTAAAGTCAACCAACAGTTAATTTTTTTTTTAATGCATTGATTACAATAATTATAATTACCACTTATGTGCAGAAAATCGTAAGAATTTTTTGTTTTTTTTTTTTGGTAATTCAAAACTTTTACCATTTAACGAACTGGGAAAAGCTAAATAAAGCAAAGAAAATATTAAAAAACAAATTTTTTTTTTTTATTTTGAATTGAAATTATTTCCTAAGGATATAATAATATTATTTCTTCATATTAAAGAAAAAATATAAATTATATTTTTTTAAGATAGAAAAAAAAAAAATAAAAATCTTGAAATTTTCAATTTCAATACTTGTTTTTTGTTTTATTTATTCGTTTATATTCGTACATATAGGAAAAAATAATAAATTTTTTATGAATAATTACATTTTATTAGGAGTGATAATTTTTTTTTTAGTCTTCCTTAATTTTATTTTATATGTATTATGTATATATATAAATAAATTTAAATAATATGAAAAATTATGTAAAAAAATACATATTTTTTTGTATCTAAAAACAAAATCAAAGAATATGAAAATTATTGTAATTCCTTATGGCGGGAATGTTAAGAAAAATGTCATTCAGGAAATAAAGAAATTATGTGAACATAGGCAAAACTTCGAATGTACATTTAAAATTATTTAAAATTTATGATTCAAAGACGATTGTTAACACTTTACTCATCGCAACGGACTTAACTACATTAAATTGCTTTTCAGATAGCATTCAGTAGGTAGTTTTTTTTTTTTTTTTGTTTTTCTCATTTAGATCTTCTTAGAGTAAACCTTTAATGAATAAATTATAAAATGTACTCAAAAAATTTTTTTTTCTCATTTAGATCTTCTTAGAGTTAAGGCCGGTATTCAACTGGAGATAAAATCAAATTTTTCATATAAAATTTTATCTGAGATAAATTTTATCTGAGTGAATTTAATTTATCGGTACCCAACTGAAGATAAATGGAAATTTATCTGAGTAAAAATTGTATGAAAATATTTTCACTCAAATAAATTTTATTTCAAAAATTTATCTTGCAAACAATGTTTTGAACATTCTTTTCAAGATAAATTTTGACATTAGGTCGTGTAAAAAGAATTTGACGTTTGTTGTTTGAAGAAAACAAACAAAAATCAGAAAACTAAAATAATTTTTAAACTGAAATTGGTAAAAAAATATAAAAATTAATATAATAGTTTAATTTAATAAAATAAAATAAAATTGGTAAAATTAATTAAATAAAATGGATGAAAGTTGGGAGGTAAGAAAATTAAAAATAAAATTGTTTAGGTACTACATAAGTCAGAAAGTCATGTGTCAATTTTTATCTCACTCAATAATGTTCCTTTTCAAGATAAAATTTATCTTGTACTTTATCTTCAGTTGAATACCGGCCTTTAACCTTTAATGATAAAAGTATAAAATATACTCAAAAATTTTTTTTTTATATTTTTTGGTGTCTTGTCATGAGCACTGATGATGATTCAAAGTGAGAAAATAAACAGAAATAAAAAAAGTAGAGAAAAATTTTTAATTTATTCTCTACGCCCGATGAGTAATATCGTTTTGAACAGAGCTCTTTTAGTTTGTGTTGCTTTTTGTTGAGATAATTTCTATAACTCACATATTTTTAGTATGATTTGGGATATGGAAAGGATAACTGCTGAGTGGGTTGGCGGGTGAACGAAACAAGCAAGGAGTACAAAAAATAGAGCTGACAAAAAACGACTATTATTGGAAATATTATACCTTTTTGAAATTATAATATAAACCTAAAATCTGATTTAAAAGCCAGCAGGAGAAAATTTAACGATTAAGCGGTCAGACGACAGAAACAATGTCAGAATATTGTAATGTTGTGCCCACATATCTGATTTTCGCTGAACCATAATTTTAATGATCAATTATGGAAACTGTGAATAAGATAATTTTTGTAATTGAAAAATGTGAAAGAATAAAAATTGCAAATACCTAAATGCAATTATTATTATTAGAATTCAATTTACACCATACCGGAAGAATATTATCATCACAATTTTTCAATTTTTTTTTTTTTATATTTTGTTTATTTTTTTATATAAATTTGATACCATGTCATCATTTCTTCATTCAATTTTTCTGTCATTTTGTCATGTCGTTCTCTTATCCTTTTTAACATTGTAAGAAATAATAAATAAAAGTACCTATAAATATAGAAACAAACAATTTTTATCATTTTCTCATGCTACACTTTTCATTTTTATTATTATTACTATTATTATTATTTGTGTAAGTTGTTTTTTTTTCATTTTCTTAAGCAAAAAAGGACATACTTTAATGATAATCGATATTGAAAAATTGGTTATAACAATTTGCAATGATGGCAAAATCATAAAATTTTTTTCGATTCATAATATTTTATTACGATACTAGGAATTTTACCTGTGTAAGTATTATTCTGACGAGTAACAGCTAACATAGCGTATTAAACAAAGCGTTATATATTTTCCTTATATTGTATTGTAATATTTTACATATTTTGAGATACAACATGATAATATAAGGTATCAAATTATCAAAACAATATACATAACATATAAAACATAATAATATAGGTGTTAATGTAATATCAATAAACTACTATTTTTTTTCGATTATTCACGTGATGATATTTTAGAAAATATTCGGCAACCTTTTTTCGTATTTAATATTATTTCCTTCATTTGAATTCAGTTCGAGTGGATGATGAAGTATACCTAATTCAATATGTTCAATATACTTGATGGCACATAATTTTTTTCAAATTTTAAATAATTTACATTTTATGTGAACTTTAGAACTCTTACTTTATAAATTATATTTTATTTATTTAGAAAAATAACAATACCTACACTAAAACTGCAGCTAAGTATTTAGGTATTTTGAGTTTTGGCCATTATAGACGAAAGTGACATTATTCTCTTCAAGAAATTTAATTTTATCTATATTTCTTAGTTTAAATGTGTTACATACGAACTTTTGAATAATATTTTATGTAATAAATATTATGATTTAAACCACTGATGCCCAAGCCTATGCTCGCGAGCAAAATTTTTTTTTTTTATACTCAAATGCATAGGAATAAAAAATGTGTAATCATTTTCAATGAAAAAAAAAAATCGTATACTCGCATATAAAATCGTATACTCATTTCATTATTTCGTATGCTCACTTTGATTCACAAAAAAAAAAAAAAATTTTTTTTTCCTTTTTATTTCTAGTTTTTTTTAAATACACTGTTAAAAATATAAACTTTATATTTCTTACTCTTTTAGACTGGAGGGTCTTTTATACAATTTTATTTTAATTTTTTAAAATCGCGAAGGAATCACTTTTTATATAAAATATTGTTAGATTACGATTTAAATCAATTGACCGTTGAGTTTTTATGAAAGGGTCAAATTTGAATAAATTTTTAAATCAAGCTTTTTTCTTCAATCATTTCTCCTTAATTTTATATCTCTATCCCTTTCTGGCTCATACAAATTTCTGTATTAAGTAAAACAAAAGATATCAACGACATGTTTTGAAATAAACATTGACGAAATTATCGAAAAAAAAATTGGAGCTGAACAAAACTAAAAAAAATAATAAGAAATACCTAATTAAATAAAAATTAAAAGAAATGACCTAATCAATTATTATTTTAGGATTGAATTAAAACTGAAAAATAAAACGTAATTTTATTCAAAAAACATACAACACACAATTTAGTTTTCTTAATATTGTCTTTAGAAATAATTTTTTTACAGTGAATGTTTTTTAAATAAAAATTGGGTTGGTGTGGTATGAAAAAAACCTTAGTATTTTCTATATGCTCTAAATTAGTTCTAATTTGGGCTTCGCTGATTTAAACTCTCTTCTTTCAACTCTATCCTAGCGATGAAGATGATGTAAAGTTTTTTTTTTATAAATTATATTTACAATTTTTCATGAAAGTTAACATATTTATATAAACCTAATATATTTTATGTCCATTGAAAAAAAAAATTGTTTATGTACCATTAAATTTCATGCTGAACATTAGATATTGAATTAGAAACATATTTTTATACACATATTATATATATACAAAAACAAAAAATTTGCCCTTACTGATATCGTAAAAAAAGGGTTAAATATCAACAAAAATTTCGTCGATTTTAAATGTTAAAAAAAAAACCTTGTTCATTGAAAATTTTCATTGGTAAACATTCAAATACAGCAATATTCAAAATTTACTACAACAAAAATGAATTAATTCAATATAATATAATAATTTCGATCTGAATTTTGTAACAAAACTAAAAAGAAAAAGTTTATAATATTGCATCTATAATATACATAGAAAGAACTTCCCAACAAGAAAAAAATTCCAAATTAACTCTGAAAAATAGTACATTAAATTTGAAAAAGATATACTGAAATGAAATCTCTTCATAAAACTAGTTCTAGAATTAGATCCAAGGTGTAAAGAAACTAGTATACCATTTCTTTGCCCACTGTCTCCCTTGCGCCTTCGTAATCTAATTAATTAACGAGTTTTCTACATAAATCCAAAGTGTTCTTAGAGAAACTCATATCTTGGATACATTTGAAATAGAACTTGAACTCTGTATTTGTAAAAACATTTTATATCATATACAGTACTTTAATTTTTAACTTCCTAGATCTAACTTGTTCTTCAAATTTTTGGATTTTTACGCAATTGAGTAAAATAGGTAGGCTTAATTAATAAATATGTTATTGAATGTACATATATTTAAAATTAATTAAATTAATGCTTCTGCTTATTAAATAATTCAAACAAGACATTTCTCTATTAAATTTAATAATAAAATAATGGAGAAATCCAGACAAAAAAGGATGGTATAATTTAATTTTTCATTATATATTTGTCAGATTTTGTTAGACTATATTTTAGAATTAACAATATTTTACCAGAAAATGTTCATTCCTTTCAATTTCGAAATTATTTTTAGTTTATAATTTAAGCACCGGAAAAATATTTCCGAGATTATATTTAGGATACATTTTGAAGAAACGATTTTATTTAAAATACTTAAAAACGAATTGAGATTCAACAAAACCTGAGACCTCATAAAAACTTTCCTTTAATATTGAAACTTAAAAATATTGAATTTCAAGTTTGCCTTTTAGGAATCGCATGATCAAAAATTGGAAATTCGGAATTTGATTGTATACTTTTATAGGGGGCACTGAATTATGACCGCATGAATTATGACCGCGGAAAAAGTTTGTATGGGCGGGCAAAATTCATTTTTAAAATGAATTTTGTCCGCGCAACAAAATGTCTTTTGACCGCGCGGTCAAAATTCATTTTATTTATAAATTGAGTCGCGGTCAAAATTCATTTTGAAAATGAATTTTGCCCGCACATTTTCTCGCGGTCGAAATTCATTTTTTTATAAATTGAGTCACGGCCAAAATTCATTTTGAAAATGAATTTTGTCCGCACATTTTGCCGCGGTCAAAATTCATTTTTTTTAAATTGAGTTGTTGCCGGGAACGCGAGTATTATGCACAAAAGTTATGGAGAAGATACAATTCATTTTAAATGACTTATTTTGAAAAATGAAATCAACCCTCCGATAAAATATTGTGTTCTAAGCAAAAGGGCAAGGGCGCCAGCCGCAAATCCCACTGACCAACCGCTCGCCCGCAGTCCTGCTGCCCCGTTCCGCTTTTGCTTAGAACACAATATTTTATCGGAATATATTGTGAGGTACACAAGGGGAAGGGGGGGCAGCAGGGCGGGAGGTTGGGCGCCGCAAATCCCACTGACCAACCTCCTTTTGTCCGCACATTTTGCCGCGGTCAAAATTCATTTTTTTACTAAATTGAGTTGCGGCCAAAATTCATTTTAAAAATGAATTTTGTCCGCACATTTTGTAGCGGTCAAAATTCATTTGTTTTCTAAATTGAGGCGCGGTCAAAATTCATTTTGAAAATGAATTTTGACCGCCAGTCGCGGTCATAATTCATGCGGTCAAAATTCATGGAGCCTTTTATAGCATATATGTATATTATTAGAATTTATAATTTTTATTTAACGCTTATGTAGTTGGGATTGTTTTTTTCTTTCATACGTGTTGTATAACTTCAAAATTTATTATAAATTTTATTTCTGATTATATGGAATATTAAGAAATTTTTATATCCTAGTATATATATACACTTTCGGCATATCTTTTCTTCAGAAAATCTGGAATAACCATTCAAAAGAAATATATAAAACTTCTACTATGTGGATAAAGGAAAGACTTGAAATAAATTTTATGTGAAAATATTTTATTTCAATGAAATACCTTAAAAAATATACATTTAAAATAAGATTTAATAGGGTTACTTTGACAAAGTCATCAAAAGATTTCTAAGATTAAAATGCTCTCAGAAATTCATAATGTTGACAGTGTAGAAGTAGAACTACATTCATCATAATGGAAATCGTATATTTTCATTATATTTAAGATGTCGAATTAAATTTTTCTTAATAATATGCGATAATCGACTTAAAATAGTATGTATTAAAGAGTTAGGATATGCAGAAATGATTTAAAAATGATAAGTGGAAATTTTTTATTTATTTATATTATTGATGTATATATTATGCTCAATTCTTTTTAAACAGATAGTTTCAAGAGTTATTATCCTAAAATACTAATTTTCATTCACCAACGTCCATTCGAGATTACCTTATGTCATCAATAGATACAATATAAATATGACTTGGTTTTTTATTTTCGATACTCAAAGTTTAACGTAAATCTCCGTATTTAAAAAAAAAAAAACTAAATGTAAAAAATCAAGAAAATAGTTTACCGCCGACAATGTAATCATCACATATAAACTTTTAATAGTAGGTATATTGTTTCTCAAAAATTTTTAACACAATAAAAATGCAATGAAGTTAAAGGAAATTAAAATATTTGAAAATGTGCCTGTAAGGCTTCTTTTTTTTTTATAAATTTAAAAATTTTCTTTCAACTTTTCATTCAATATTGTGTATGGGTACCTATAGTTTTCACAGTGGAAAGAGAAAAAGAAACAAGAAAAATGAAGATTAAAAATTAATTTTTTTTTTGCATTTTTAAGAGACAAACATTTTTTTTTTTTTTCATGTTAGGAGAAAATTTATAAAAACCGTCAGGTATTTTGCATTTTTAATACCGACTGCATTGCAACATTGTTAAGAATTTTTTATTGTTTATTATTTTCATTTAAATTTTCTTTTTGCAAATGTTTTTTATTTTTTTTTTAAGAGACAACAAATTCATTGTTAATTAATTTTATTAAGCAAACAATCATAATAAAATTCATAAATAAAATGTATCTACAAGATATATTATGTGTTTAAATATATGTATAACTTAAAAGTGTATAAAGTAAAATTCGACAAAATTCAAAAATTAATTGTAGGCCAAACCGAACTAGTGTGTAAGATTAGAAAGTGTAGCACGATTAGAAAGTTGTCATAGCAAGAAAAATAGTTTGTTCTTTTACTGCATAATACAAACACTTAAATTGATGTTCGGATACGAAATTTATAAAAAACAGTTCATTTTTTAAACCTTTTTTAAATTATGCTGTACTAGTCAACTATATTTGCCTCAAAGTATCAAAAAAATAAAGAAGTAAAAAAATTGTAAAATTTGTAATTTTAGTATTAGAAAATGTTGTTTACTTTTTCACTTTATTAATTTTTTTATTTTCAATAATTCCATTTACTATTCCACTTACGCAATGCGAACAGCAATCGTTATTCCGAAATAATTAATGGAATTATTTTTAAATGCAAATACGTTATAATTGCATATATGTATATAAAAATATTTTTTGTAATTTATTGTTCGCTAGAAAAAATAATAAAAACTATAATTTCAGTGCAGCAACTGACATTTCCTTTGCTACTCAGTTTTGGACTAATTTTTATTTATTTAACAATAATGTTAGATTTTCAGTTTTTTTTAAAGGGGAAAAATATTAAAACTAAAGGGAAAATTAAAATGCCAAACAAAATAAGAGCGAAGACATTTCAATTTCCTTAACTTTTAGTTATAATTTAGAACTTACATTTGTTTGTAAAAATAATAAGAATACATTAGGCTTAATTAATAAACGCTTAGAATTTAGTTACTATTGAAAATATTATATTCCAGACAGGGTTTTTGAAATTCTATTTATTCCGTTTTTTTTTTAATTAATTTCTAATTTAAGTTGCATGGTGGTTTCAATAAATTCTTACTCAGTTTATATGGTTAATATTGAACTTTCATCGGGTGATAATTTAAAAATTTATTGTAATGAATATTGCAACAAACAAATAAATTCCATTGAATAATAAAGTAAAATTATAATAAATGATTTTGTAATACTTTTGAATATATATTTCAGTTTTAATTTCAATTTTTAAAGTATTTTCAGGATATTTGTATTATCAAATTATTTTATTTACATTACATAAATTATTACATAAACAGAGTAAAAAAAAATTTCGTTATAGTAATTTATAATTGTGTATATCGAAATGGTTATAAAATATAATTTTTAATGTGTGTTTATTTATATAGGTTTTAAATTTTCTGTGTATTTAAAAATATAAACGCCTATTTGTTTACATAATATAATATAAATTTATTTATTTGCTTTTTTTTATTAAAACATTATGGTTTTTTAAGGATTTTTTTTTCTCGGATAATAAAAATCTAATATTTATTGGTCCTTGAGATTTTATTATTCTAAATTTTATTATTATTATTATTATTTTTTTTTTACTTTGAACAATCTGTGAAGAAATTATCTAAAAATGATGTTCTTTAAAAATACCACAAAAATGTACTTCAAATCTTTTTATTTTATGGAAAAACTATATATTGGTCTCAGTTAGATACAAGAATAAAATATATTTTTGTTAGATATTAAAAATCAGGGATTATAGTTACATTAAGATATACGGTATTATTCAAAAATTTCGAAATTACTTTTAATATATGTACATGTATATAATTTAATTTACTAAAATTGCTTAAAATTTATCGAAAATAGCTATCAGCCTCAGAAATAATTATTAGCTCCAAAAGTATCTTATTTTATTAAAAAAAAACAAATAATAATATAAAAATATTTTATTTTCCGAGTTGGATGATTTCAAACCGTCAAGGGTTCAAATTATTTTCCTATAAAATTATTATGTTTCAAAAGTTTGTTAAAAGTTTTAGGAGATTTCGAGAAAAATTAATATATGAATATTAGGTGTATTGATCGTCTTCTTATATTGATCCTTTTGAACTGCTTTATTAACTATAATATATTTTCAATTAATCGAAGGATAAATTAAAGTAATAAATTTTGAAAGATTAATTTTCGTGAACAATAATGCACATTGTGAAACTCTTCCCTTACAAAATATTGTGTATTATAGACATATCTACGGATAAAAATAGGCTCGCAAAAAGCTTTTAAAATTAATTTAGCGAGTGGTAAGAAAACAAAAACTAATATCTAGTTTTTTTAACCTCAAAGGATCTAGTTGAAACAAACTAATTATAAATAATTGTAGATCTCGTTGCATAAGGGATAGTATAAATTAATAAAATAAAATTATCTAAAAACAAAACAAATTTACAAACAAAAAAAAATATTTTGAAAATCATAAAAAAACAATCTTTTCTTCTCTTTTTTTTTTAGAATCCACCACTCTATTTTAGCTTAAACGAAAAATATTTTTAATAAGAACAAATATCCCTAAATTTAAAATGGAATGCAATAAAAAATTTATTTCAAAGAAAAGAAAGGCATATTTTCAAAAGGTATCTCTTAACATTTTCTAAATCATATGAAAAAAAAAAATAAAAATTGTTTGTATATGGAAATATGTTGTATGGTATGTTGTAGGTATATGTATTTTCTATTCTTTTATGTAAGGATTTCTATGTTTTTAGGTAAAAAAGCAACTTTATTGTATTATGTTACATTACTGTTAAAATTTTAAAGGAATTTTAGACTAAAATGAAAAATAAAAAAAAATAAAAATTTAGGTCAAAAAAAATCTTTTGAGTTATTTTACTTTTTTGTGGGTAAAACTAAGGGAAACATCTTTGTATTAAAAATAATAAAATTATATTTATTTTTTTTCGAGCTCAAATTTTAGACTTAAGTAAATAAGTTTATTTCAATAATTTATTATCTATTATTTTACGATTTGATTTCTCTAAGCTACAAAAAATAAATATGTATGTATATATATGTGTATATAAACATAAAATAGCATCTAATTTTTGGCGCCTAAATTTATTGGTTTAATTATTATAATGAAAAATAAAATAAAAAATTCTGAAAAAGGATATTTTTATCTTAACAATATAATAAGTTCTTGTGGAAAATTGGATTTTCTATTATTTTCAGAAAATTCAAATGAATTAATTCTTTATATTTTTGGATCAGTTTGGTTATTTTAGTCTTGGGGATTATTTAATTAAGATCTTGGTACATATGTTTCAATTAAACTTCTATACGATACCCCGAAAAAAAATTGTTTTCTTCATGAACACAATGGTATTAGTTCTTTGATTTTTTTGTTTTGCCTCTTACTTTATTATGATTCATAATATTAAATTTGTGATCTTAATTCTACGGTGTTTTTTCATTGGATTAGTGGACAATTAACGATTCCGTCTTTAACTAAATTTTATTCGATACTAAATAATATAAATTATATTATATTTTGTGACTTTAAATAACCCCTTTTTAAAAATACTTACTGCACTCGCTATTTAATGCATTATTGCATAAAAATTTGTTAGAAAAAAAAAACATTAATTTAAACAGTATTCATAAGTATATATAGTGGAGTACTTAATATTTACCTCTTAGATATTCTTTAAAATGTTTTTACTTAAAACTAGCACCTGATGAGCAGAGTTAATTTTACAATTAAAAATTTAATATAAAAGTTTGAATATACAATATGTAGATGTTCAAATTTTATAGACCCCATAAAATATCAGCAGTCACTAGCTTTTAACAATAATAATAATTCAATTAATTATGTATGAACATAAATGTAAATTTATTCATGTAAAAAAAAAAAAATTTTAAATAAAAATGTCTGTAAAAAAAATGTATTAATCGGGTAAGTATATAAATCTTTCTGATCGAGATGATTAGTTCAATGCTTAAAATCCCAAAAATATGTATGTTTATAGTTTTTCAATTAGCTAGGTATGTACATAATTTTGAAAATACTTATGTTTCTTGCTTTATTTAATATAAAATATTATTGAATTATACAAATTTATGTAACCTCACGCAAAAATCGTGAAAAAAAACTTATGTACATTTCATTTTCATAATGTTTCGCAATTTTTATTAATTAGTATATAATAATTTAACCTAAAAGCAAATTATATATGTTTACAAAGGAAACTTATTAAATTTAATAGTTATTATTTGAGAATTATTTTTAAATTGAAATCACTAAAAGATATTTGAATTGTTTCATTCTGGTATCAAGCTTAGGACTTATCTGAATGATTCACTTGATATCTATAAATGTTATAGAATTAAATTTTATAGGTATTTAAATTGTATGAAATTTTATATTTAATGGTGCGATTAATTTTAATATCAATTTCGCATTTCTTTATGAGATTTTTAATTTTTACATAAATTTACTATTATCTCTGAGTCTAAGAACTTACATAACTATCTTATTTTAACAAGTACTATATAAGAACATTTATAACATTAATTCTTATCGGTCTCTTAAACTATTAAAATAATTTTGATTTACTCAATTCAAAAGCTGTTTGACATTTACATTACCTAATTATAAATGTTTTGAAACAACTCAGTGTTTGGCAAGTTAATTTCATGGTGTTTTTATAAATAAAAATTATTTGAATGAATATAATGTATATATATAATATAATATACACCAAATCAAGAAGACTACACGGGGAGCCAATATAAATACAATATAATAATTGAAAAGATAAAAAAAATAAATATTTAAATAAACACAAATAAAAACTAATTTATGTCTGTGTTAAGTAGGATAAATAAAACTTCAGCATTATTTATCATTTACAGCATTTTATATTAATCACTCTAAGAAGTGAAAAAATTCATATCAACTATTAAAAGTAACTTTCAAAATAAATAAAGTTGATGATTTCGTAATCGATTGTATTTAAAATTCAGTAAGGTCACAAATTAAAATGATATAATTATAAAATATTTATACTTTATTATTGGCCATTGAATAACCTTCTTTTAAATGTGCTTTAATTTCTATCATTCAGAATTTTAATAGTTATGTACTCACAAAAAAAAACATTAGCTTGTTTCTATGATAAAAAGCAACATAAAATTAAAGAAGAAAATATTGATCTATTAAATTTTCGTTTAAAATCAATGTTCGTTTTTTAAAGATTATTTGAATTTATATTTTATAGATTGTTTCAATTTTTACAAAAAAAATAAATTGTAACAAAACAAAAAATGGCTGATCATTTAGTTATTACTTTAGAAAAGCCATTACAACATTTTGGATTGGCTGACTGGAATTCACGTTTGACTCAATCAGCTAATATTGCCGATACAAAAAGACAAGAAGCTTTCAATTTGCGTCAAAGTTCAACTACATTACGAAATGAGGTAAAATATAAATATTAATTAGAATTTGTTTATGGAATATTCCGTTTATTTAGACGCGTATCGAATGTCAATGGACTAATTACAATACAAATGTGGCCTTGAATGATCGTATTGGAGAAATCAAGCGTTGGCGTGTAGTTGTTCAAAATTTAATGACAAAACTTCAGCGAGAAATCGACGCACTTCAAGAAGAAAAATCTGCAACTAAACGTGAGAATGATGCAATGACAGGACCTCTTCAAGGTAAAATATATAAACAAATTTTGTTACTTTTAGTTACGGTTTAAAAATGATGTACGTTATAATTGTAGTTCTCATTGAATGTCTAACTATACGCGATTGTCGATTAGGTTCTGAATTGACTTATGATGATGCAGATACCGAGCTTAAAAAAGAGTTATGTGTTATTGAAAATAATATAAGATTACTGCAGGATCAAATTCAAGCTGCATGGGAAAAGCTTAACCGTCTTGAAGATGTGAAATTTAAATTACACTTGGATATCAATAATAAGATTGAAGCTGAGAATATTGATGGTCTTCAGTTGGGATTTAATAAATTTTCGGCGAATTTAACTTTTAAACCAGACCCATTGAGAAATCCGAAAAAGTAACAATTTATTTTTACATTTTCATTACATTGTTTTTTAATACATACTTTTGCATATAGAAATTAGCAATACACAATTTAACCATACAGAACTTTGTCATTCACAGAAAAAAATTTGCAATAATGAATTTTGCGATACAGAATTTTTTAATACAGTATTTTGGCCCGAAACCGTGACAGATTTTGATAAGCAGATTAACAACTTATAGAGTTTCGAAAAAATTAATTGTGAATGGCCATAATTTGAATTGCCGATTCGTTTATCGCTTATCCGTTATCATAACATTTTCAGTTTCAAAATATATTTGATGTACAATTTTTTTTAGCTCAGTGTCCTATGAGGAATGGTTGGAGCATACAAAGAATATGAAACAATTAGCTGACAATGAACTGATAGATACATATGCAATAAGAGAATCGTTATTTGTTTGTCGTGAAAAAGCTAGAAATATACTAAAGGCACAACAAGATCGCACAGACCACACACTCCGCAAACGAATATTTGAGACTCAAAGAGCTAGAAATGAACTGGAATATCAAAGAAAGAGGATGAGAAAAGAAATGGAGAAAGCAATTTGCGAAATAAAAAAGCTTGAACAAGCGTTTCGAAGCAAAACTGACGCAGTAAAATTAGCCGAAAGTAGGCTAGAATGTCGTGCCCAACGTTCTGGAATGGAATTATGTTTGGACGAACCTCACGAGAAGTTGGTAGCTGAAGTTTTAGAACTTCGAAATATTCTGAAATTGCTTCAAAATAAAATAGATTGTACCAAAACTACGTTTACTGCGATGGAAGATCATGCAATTAAAATTGATGCAGATCTCATGAACAAAGAACATTCTCTTATGACTGACATCCGAGCTTTAGATTTACGTGCTCGATTAAGACCAAACGTTAATAATCCAAGTCAAACTGAAAGAAATATTCAACTTACGAATATGGAAGATGAAATTCCAAAAGTATAAGATCTTAATTTTTTGTGTAGTTGTCAAATATTAAACTAAATATGTTCGTTAAAACTAATACCTTACATTTTATAACAAAACTACGAAAATTAAATCAACCGAAAATTTGATGATAATTTTTTTTATGAGAAAATCATTTTAGTATTAAATTTAAGTAAACATAGCATATAGCATGAGCTTTGGGATTATAATTTACAAAAATTAGGCCTAGTCGCTTGTCAAAACCGTAAACGACTAACGGCATTCAATTAACGAATATTTTTATTTGTTTTTAATAAAATTCAAAATTGTGTCTTATTTTCTTACAATATTGAGCAGTTAATAAAAGTGTGAGTATAATAATTATTTTTTTTTCTCAAGTGGCAATTGGTTCGAAACTATTTTTTTGTAATTAAAATTCAATTAGAACTTAAACAAAATGAAAGTAAATAAATAAATGTAATTATTACAATATTATTAAATTGTCCATCTTTTGATAAAGTTATCTGTACTTAAGTCATGAATAAAGTCATGAATACAGAATATTGAGTGGTACTAGCCATTTAATTTATTTTTAATAGCTTTCTCAATAAATCAATAATATACTTTAATGCGTTGGGGATCGATATGTTGTATTTAGTGCTATAGAATTTAGATAACTAAATGGAGTATTATATGCGTCAATACACATGCAATCATTTAGATGCATCTGCGTAAATAATGAAAAAATTTAGATGCATCAGCGTATATAATGAAAAAATTTAGATGCATCAGCGTAAATAATGAAATCATTTAGATGTTTCGTATTGAATATTACGTAATACCTAAACAAACATAATATCTCTCACAATATTTCAATACAGCCAAATACAAAAAAAAAATGAGAAGAAAAAATATTCTCTCTTTGCAACTACCTCTCCCCTACGCATTAAAACAGTATATTGGATATGTAAACAAAATTTGTTATACAACTCGTTCTGTATTTACACAAAAATACATTGACACTTGTCAATTTATATCACTCGACCTTCGGTCTCGTGATATAAGTATTGACTCGTGTCAATGTATTTTTGTGTATACAGAACTCTTAATTAATAACAAATTTAGTTTACATATACAATAATCTACTATTAAGAATTAAGAAGAAAATTATAATTTTTAACCATCGCTTCGGTATTTTAATATCTTCTCATACCACTTTTTGTTCATTATAAGCATTTTTACTAAGAGCCCTGAAACCGAAAAAATTGTTTTAGTATTGGTTTGACTGTTGAACTAATACAATCTCGACTGAAGAGATTTTTCGATATGCAGGGGGTAAATGAGTATGATTTTTAAAATTTTTAGTTTTATAGGCTGAAATTGACATCTGAAAAACTTGTAAATATTGACCATCGAATATTCTTTTAATTAGTATGTACATTTAAGTAATTTTTTATTCTCATCCAAACGTTATACAGTTTATAATATTGTATCAATACGAAGAAGTTGAAATAGTAAAACTTTCGGCAAATTAAATTTACAATTTTATTAACCTTAGGCAATACGGTATAAATATAATATGTATACAATTATTAAGAGAAAAAATAAAATCAAAAACTTATTTACAAAATCTTTATTTGCATTAGAAATATAATGTAGAATTATGTATAGTAACGGGTGTTTTTTTATTTGGGTACACAAACTAAATTGAAATAAAACAAAAAGTATTAGAGATAAATCATTTTTTTTTTTTTTATTTTGAAGAACATTCTTTACCATTATGTGTTTTTTTTTCTTTATATTCATTACCATTTTATATTCATTACCATTTTACTGTCAATGGAATTCGATACAGAGCAATGTTGAATGAATTTTTTTTCCCGAAAATTGCTGAAAATGGTCTGGAGGATATGTGGTTTCAACAAGATGGTGCTACGTGCCATACTGCTATCGAAACTAGAGCCTTAATTCGAGAAAAGTTCAATGGAACGTTTATTTCACGTTTTGAAGAAGTGAGTTGGCCTCCAAGATCATGCGATATAACTCCTTGTGACTTCTTCTTATGGGGTTATGTGAAGTCATTGGTTTATGCCAATAAACCACAAACAATTGAAGACCTGGAAGTTGAGATTCGACGTGTTATAGCCGATATTCGAGCTGATTTATGTGAAAAAGTGGCAAAAAATTGGACTTCCAGAATATCGTTCCTCAAAGCAGCACAGGGCACTCATTTGAAAGAAGTTTTATTTAAAACATAATGGTAAAGAATGTTCTTCAAAAAAAAAAAAAAAAAAAATGATTTATCTCTAATACTTTTTGTTTTATTTCAATTTAGTTTGTGTACCCAAATAAAAAAACACCCGTTAGAATGTTATCCAAATTGCAATAAAGTTCACAATAAATTATAAATTGGGCATATTAATCAAGGTTAAACAAAACTTTTTTTTAAATATAAACAATACTAAGCATTATATAAATATTTAGAAGAATCGTCATTTTCAAATTAGTCATCGACAGCAATCAATGCACTTTCCCTCAGTTCTGGAGTTCTGGAGCCAGAGGCGCGGTATGACATTATGGTGCCCTAGGCAATTAAAATTAAAAATTCATATACATATATATTTATTTATTGATTTATGTAACCAAATGAATAGAAACAGAATTAAAAAAAATTAAAATTAAATAATTAAATAATTAAAAATGGATAAATAAAATTCAATTATACACTCAGAGCTGGAGTGGCCTACGGAGTTTGCCGATGGGGAGTGCCGAAATCCGTTGTCTGAAATTTGAATGTTTCTGTTAACCGAGCTGTTAACTTTTTTTTTGATTTCCCGGTCCTAAATTATTCCCATTCACAGCGATACTTTTCT